>JAQFZZ010000795.1:0-14315 GCA_034696405.1 Isotoma caerulea
CGAGTAGGTCGAAATGAGTTGTGACAAAAATTCGAAATACCGTTTCAAAATGTTATATTGTTTAAAAACATTCAAATAAAATACAATTGAAACGTGCAGCTTTCGCTACTTGTTACACCCGTACTTGATATGGTTTATTTAATATACTAGAAGCAAACATCAAAGAAAAATATACACCAGCCCATTTAACAAAAACAAAATAAAATATAATATTCTACTCGGTAATTTATTAAAAAAGGATATAAGTAACTGTACACAATAAGTTTACAATTTCAAAGCGAAGGAAATTCATAGATAGTTTTCATAAAATTGAGTGTGACGCTTTTGTGGCCACTACAATAATCTCAACTTTTAAAAAAAGTACTGGACACATGCCACTTACTACAGTACAAAGACGAATTAGACTTTCACTTTCTTCTATTATATGCTGTATCTACATATCTATTATCATACCAACACTTTTTGTCCCCTTCACTCTTTGAATATCATTTATATTCAAGGGCACTTATTCCCACGACATATTAAGTTATGAAAAGCTATTAGAAAACCTATTTACCGGATGAGCCACATTGTAAGAGAATCAAACTTCTTAATATTCTCAACTCTCTTAGTCAACACCTAAGAGGAGAATGTCAATAAGTAAATGTCACCTCATTTCTTTCCATCATTGATCATGATTACCTACCTTCCTACCGACTATCATCATCATTCATTCATTCCCTCAATTTTATTGATTAGTCCCCAAAAGTCCTAAAGTATGTCCGGACTTGTTAATTCAAGTCCGACCCAAACCAAACCAATACACTTCCTTGCATACCTTTACTTTTACTCTTTACCTTACTTTACTTGAAAACTTTTACTTTCTTCATTTCCATTGTTCAACAAACTCCACCCGCACATATCGATTTGTACTTTCTCAAGGACCGATTGCCATTCTATATCCAACTTCTCAAGACCAATGCCAACCTACTGCAACCTACCCAAACCGGCTTAATACTTACTTACTTTTACCAACCTATCATGTCCTACCCGTATTATTGCTTTTAGTCAGTTCACCCACCAATCCCTATTAATATACTCATATAGCTCAGTATCACATGAAATATAAGCAGTTGCCAGGCAAAACTTCCTTCTCTTTCACAAAAAGAGATTATCTATGTCCTTTCATGTTTCGGAGCCGTTTTCCCTTTCCAACCGACTCAAATAACAACAACATAGGGTGAAAGCACCATACCAGCTTTCGAATGTACTGAAGACTAAAAATTATATTATATACCTTATTGTACACTTACACCTAACCAGTAGACACTTAGACAAAATACATAAATAGTCAACCTGTTTTATACAAACCAACCCTACCTAGTTAAGTTTAATACAATACGATAATGTAACTAATCTTAAAAGCCCAACGAGCTCGGAGCACGAGCAATAACATTTTCTCCACACTCCTGTACATATTGGAAAACCCAAAAGCACTATAAATCCATCTGGGTAATACTCCTTTCTTTTCTTTCTTTTTAATAATTATACACAAATCAGCCTTTAGCATTCAAGTTTTAGGAGAGTTTTCTTAGAATGCAAAACACTACACAATAGCAACTAGAGAAGACTTATAAAAGATCAATAATTTTCTAATCTCCATCTAGATCTATACCTCATTCTTTAGAAGAACCCATACCATTAACATCAGTTGATTCACATTCTATTCTTATTTTCAACATTTTATATCTACTCTTTACAAAATATTGGTGGAATGGAACAAGATCTCAAGGACGTATTATAGATAGCAGATTTTAATATTCACTTTTTTCTAGAATAACTACAGATTTTCTTCCTGTTCCTATAACTGGGAATAAATACAATAGAAGAGCAGTAAAATATTCCATTTTGTCCTTAATAAAATAAAATAGGTTGAATCTGAA
This sequence comes from Isotoma caerulea, assembly GCA_034696405.1. NCBI lineage: Eukaryota > Metazoa > Arthropoda > Collembola > Entomobryomorpha > Isotomidae > Isotoma > Isotoma caerulea. The sequence continues at coordinate 1,923 of JAQFZZ010000795.1, forward strand.
TCACTTCAGAAGGATAAAAGTAAGTAAGTAGAAAATAAAAAATATAATCATTCGTAAAAAACTGAAACGAAAGAAAGTTCAAAGAAACTTGCCCAGTGAGAGAGATGTCTATTTTTCTGTTTCTAGAGTGAACCATTCAGTTCGAAATCTAAAAAGTCAGCCATACTTTTATCTGATCGAACGAACGAACACTTTCATTGCATTACATTTCGACCATTTTCAACTAAAACTTATTTCTTGCTCTGAATTTCCTATTAATAAACAATTCCTAGAAAAAGTTCTCTTTTCTACCATCTTCACTCAACATGATCAAAAGCAATGTTGAATCATGAATGCCTTTGTCTCTGATTCTTGTTGATGCTGCTAAAACTACAAAAGCCTTTGTGAGTATTCTAAGTACTGTTGTGAGACATCTTCCTACACATTTATATCATAGGAAATTGAAAATTCACTTGTGACAATGGTGTAGTCCACTTTTTAGACCTAGAGACAAATCTCTTTCCTTCCTTTTATATTATACATACATCTGTGATCGATTTTAGTATATGAGTATGTGTTGCCTAGCTTTTTACTCCACTCTCCTTTGTTTAATATATTTAGTACTTTCCATTTATGTTCGAAATAGGAGTTTTTTTTATTTTAGTAAAACAAATAAGCTCTCATCGACCAGACCGATTTCCCTTAAACAGAATGTCATGTCTACCCTACTACTCCAACCCAAATCCGACTTAGGTATTTACCTTTCAATAGTTACCAAGCAATTTTCCTCTCCTTTATTTCAATCTATTTAGAGAAAGAAGTCTGGACAAATAACCTATCATCACAGTGACAGTCACACTCACACTACTGTACTCAGACTGACTAGCCAACTACTTTCAAACAACTGACATCACACATTCTATTATCACAGATTTTTAACCTTTTGAAAAAAAAGCTTCTGTGTTTCCAGATTCTAGATCATCTCAAATCTCCAAATGACAACCAGGCAAATAGAGGTCAAGTTAAGAACAAATATACGCTTTCTCCAACTTTCACTGCTTTCTCCCTGAATAAAATCCTTTCGTAATAATCCATTGATTGTCTATGTCCATGCACTATAGTAGTCAGTCACATTTTTGTATCGAAAATTGATTTTCCTTATATATATTGTTTTATAAAAAAAAGGAAAAAATATATCAAAGAAATCAAACCACGTACTACTACGTAACTGGGAAACTATTGATTTCTCATCTTATTTCATGTAGGGTATGACTTATGAAGGTTAATACCATACATGATACCAGTACCTGTTACTAACCAGAATGTTTCTCGCATCCTTTCTTTCTTCTGTAATAATAACCTACCATTAACTTACAAAAAAACAATAATGCCGGCCGGCGAAAACAACTTAACTTAAACAGACAAAAACCACGTCAGATAGTCTACCACCACTAACAAACTCAACCATCACCCAACCAGCCAGGTATAAGTATATACCTTTGCATAAGATCAATCATCGCATCGCTACATATAATATATTTACAATGGAATCAACAATTATATAACAACATGTATGTAAGCATAGCATAGCAAATATTATATATTATTCTAGCTTCTAACCAATCTGTCTTCTACACTTGCATGCAACCAAACCACTTCAATTGAACATTCCGAATTGCATGGTAATAGCATGAGTTAAGCATGACACGAAATGAACCTACAACAATCAGGTGTCAGTCAAAAATCACTGAATATAATGGAACACCTCTCAAGCCCATTCCACCTTTTGGATAAATGATAATAAAGCATAAGGAAAAAAATAACACATTTCGCAAAGCCGGTAATCATGAGAGGTCTATTCTAGCTTGTTTCCTATTTTGTTCAAAAACATGCAAATTACAACCGAGGGTGGAATAAAATTGCAATTATTGCATGTTTAAGGTTTATGTAACATTATAACTATTTTTCACGTTTTATTCTATTGCTTCTTGGGGCTTTAAATAAATTAATTTCGCTTGAAGCCGTATAAACATATTGTCTTTATGGGTAAGTGTACTATCATCCCATGATGGAGATATGAATTGCCAAAAAAGATAACCAATACCCTATTAAAAACAGTTGCATCAACTTATTTATTACACAATCCTAAACCAATAAAACGAAAATAAAAACAACAAAAAACTATAACTCGTAGCAATAAACATGTAAAACAATAAAAACTATCATCGAATCTTTTAGTTGTTTGTTGTTTACTCCAGACTCCAGCTTAAATGCAAACTAAGGTTTAATCTTTCATTTTTTGCTATAATTTACCCTTCGACCTTAAACCTTCAATCCACGAACAATTAATTTAAAACTATCTCAATTTTAACTTTTTTTAACTTACATCAAAAGTAAATACTTCATCATCATCCATAGCATTATTCCCAGCATCTTGAAGATCACTATTTCCACCATCACTATTAAACCGTCGTCTACTAATAAGTCCCATAGCAATGTCACTTTCACTCATTCCATGTTGCTGATACTGGTGGTGTTGGTTATTATACAAACCTCCACCCAAATGTCCACCTGTAAGTGAATACCCAGTGTCATAATAATTCCATCCCATTCCACCATTCTGCTGATTATGATGATACTGTTGCTGATATCCATAACCGGCATAGTTATACTCATTGTTTCCACCGTATGAATTATTATACGAATTCCAACAATAAGTCTCATCTTCATATCCCACACTATTCCTGAACCCAGTGTTATACCCACCATATCCGTTTTGGTCTTGTTGCTGTTGAAATTTGTAAGTGTTATCATACCCACAGCTATAGCACTTTCGACCCCGTTCTGGGTCACAGCGATTTACAATTGCTATCACATTTTGTTCAAAATACTCACTCAAATGTGGGGGCAAATCAGGGTCCTCTGGGTTCACGACATATTTCCTTATCCGATTATGATTATTATTATTAGACGATGCATTTGTTGTAGAAATAATACCTCCCGGTCCATCATGACCATTATTATGATCTTCACTATTACTACTGGTACTGTCCATTCCAACAGTCATAGTTCCTTTTTGTTGTTCGAGATCCATCGTCGATCCTGGAAGTCTATCCATTCCTGACTCTTGTTGCTGTTGTTGTGAAGGATTACTACTACTACTATGATGGTGGCGACGCTGATGATGAAGAACTTCTCCAATTACTACCTCAGAACCACCTGAGGTACTTACAGTCTTTTCAGTATCTGAATCCACTAATGAGATCCCTAATCCATGCCCAATATGATGGTGTCTAGTGTCCGAATCAATCGATTTATTTAAGACTGTTGCCGTCGCTGCAGTTTCTGGTAGTACTGACATGACCCCACTGGACCCACCACTCCCACTAGTACAGCAGGTAGCACTACTAGGGTTAGATAATATGTCCCCTTCTCCCGGTGCAGGAACAACCATTATTACCAATCCTCAAGGAGTTAATCTTATAACGTTGGATTTTAACTGTTATTAAATTCAAGCCGGCTTTTTTTCCAAAGTTAAATATTAATGGTGGTAACTCCTGTTTTTATATTAACAGACTTAATCAATGCTCCAAGTCACAAGTCAACTCTAGCTGAATTTTTCCTCTCTCGGCACACCGAACAAATTGTAATAATAATAATTATTATCAATAACTAATAGATAGCTAAACAATCTTTTGTAACTTTGATTGTAACTTTGTATGATTAATCAACAACTTTAATATCTTGTTACATATACAGGCACTATTTATATGTATCTAGTAAATGCTTTTCTGTCTATGGTATCATTTGACTCTGACTTGGCTGGCATGAATATTATTATGTTGTATAACTTAAATGTCCATTGACCAGGAATTTTTCTCAAACATTCTTTTAACTAAAAATCTTAAATATTCAGTACATCAAGTATAATATAATATTTTATTTTATGCAATGACTTCTGCCTTATTTCTTAAGGTACAACAGTACAGATTGTAAATTTTTTGGGATTGTTGATAACAGTAAGTAATGTAATGAGACTTATAATTTAACTTTAAATATTACGATAAAACCTAGTAAGTCTTCTCTATAATAAATGTAAAATGTATCTCTTTCAACTAATAGAAATCCTATCTATTCTTATTTTACTATCTGCTCTTTACTTTGTCTCTCTACAAAACGCTCTCTCAAGTGTTCTTTCCCTTGCCACTGCTTCTGCTGTACTGTGGTCTCTTCAACAAGGAAGAGCTGACTTTACCCCTTTCAACTTAAACAGAAAGAGAGCTAGAGCATAGTCAGTGTAAGTGTAGGGCTAGTGCATACGAATAGCTTTGTATGTAAGTAAAACTTTCAAGCATAGTTAGACCCGTATGGAATGTATCTACAGCATATTATCCTTTGGTAAAAAACAGGATTGGTAAAAAACTCGAGGCAATAGTGAATAGACATGGGCAATGTATACGAGTATACAACACTTACCAACTAAAAAGTACTCACTGCCAACCAGTTACCAGTTAACATTAGCAAAGAGAGAATCAGCTGTACAACACACAGAGAGATTCAAGCTTTTTTAATACTCTAGATATTACAGATGCTTTTCCCCATAAGATAAATTTGGATAAGAGAATCCCCCGTTGTCCATATGTATGCATTTGGTTTTTCGATAGTTGCATAGATAGTTGCATTTGCATTAGTTTGATTATTATTATTACAACGATGCATTTACTTATATATACTTGATACTCCAGGATTTTTATAACCTTTTTTTCACTAAGACAAGTTTGGTTGGTGGGTGCAACAATGCTATTGTGAGAGGATTGGATATAAACGAAAAATAAATGCATCTATCTATGCAATGTTTTCTCCGTTTACGTCAACCTAGTTAATGTATACAATGCAGTAATATAATAGGTTCAAAACGTAATGACATCGTACATCGTACGAGGATAATGATAAGTGCCAAGAAATAAAGATTTGTTTAATTGCATTCACTCAGTACTTAACATTTGAGCTTGCAATGCAATATACTATCTGTACCAACACCGAAACGCTTTCAAATTCGTTGGTGTTGGTTGGTGATATCAATGAGAAGAAAAATTGCATCAGAATTTACTAACAAAGTATGCTAACAATTATTATTATAGTGTAAACAGCTGATAATTATTTTTATATTATTAGTTTTATCATAATAATATTATTATGATTAATGATGCCTTGCACGAGTTAATTACATAATGATAGTTTATCAATTTCCTTGTTATTGACACTAATTTTCAGGAAAAATGAAAAAATATTCGGGGAATTTTTAGTCAACATTGAGGTTTATGGTTTGAATTTATAAATAGTAATTCCTATGTATTATGCAAACTGCAAACAGATGATTATAGCTCGGGAAAGAGGTGATTAAAAATACCCATGGATAAAACCAGGAAGTATTTAATTTAGATTATTGCACACTTGCCTTACTATCCTTCCTTAAATTTATTTATGATTACGAAAAGTTTTAAAACTAGACATCTGCTTATCTTTGCTTTGCATATATTACTATATACAAGTACTTGATGTATCTAAAATAACGGACACGTACAGCTACAAAATCTATGGAATCGTAATCGTAGTTTTATATAAAAATTTTGAAATTAAAAAATTAAATTCTTCCAGCCAATATCCAAATAGTAAACTTTTATTGCACTAATATTTTACACCCATTATAACAGCTTTAGGATATTTCTTGTAGTCAGTAGTCATTCAGAAATCCTAGGAAAAACTTAAAATACTTTTTGTACCAGTAAACGAAAAACGATAAACCTTAAAAACCGGAAACCCGAAAATGCAATGTCAAGCATCCGCCGTTTCATTTAGAAGGGAAACATCATCAACAGTACCGGTTTACTTTTTTTATGCACTTGGACAAAAATACATTTACCTTCAATGACTCTTTCAAAATTCATGCCACACACATCTAGCATCCGCATCCTGTACAATAGCAAAAGTCAAAAAATGCATTTCCTCCTTTCTTTGAAAATAAATTTTCTCCGGCAGATTTACTTTTTCTAACTCGATTTTGGAAACATCCGGCAAGAAAGTCCTGAGTTGGTAAGTTAAAAAAATCAAGTCTTCCCCAATAGTGCCATACCGTGTTTCCATGCAATTTCTATTTCCCGAATTTATTACAGCACAACTCCAAAAGCTTTCTCTCACATCCCAGCCATAATCCAATGCAATAATAGTTTCAATCCCATCCCAAGGAAACCTCTATAAAGTAAACTCCATATCCAGTCACTACTCCAGCAAGTAAACCCTCATTGCATTTTCTCCAGCAGGCATTATAGGAAGCAACAAAAACTGTCGGAGTTCTTCGGCCAGCCGTACCCATAGAAGTATATTACCTACACAAACGCCGTACCATAGTGGCCATAGTCTAAAAGTAATACTCAAACTGGGTATATTCTTAGATCCTTATTTTGATCTGAAAGTGCTATTCCCTTTACGGTACATTATTAAATATACGAAACCTTTGTTGGACTATAACCTTACTTATGTCTCTTTATTATACTTATGTCAACATTTTACCAAATTATAAATATAAAGCCCTCTAGACATTCTATGCCCGTTTAATACTTTCGGTATAAACTATTTCTGTTTTCTTCAATATAATTTGATACTTGACTATGTTCGAGTTTCAAGTAGTAGTAGCTCTTGTACTTATCAGAAAAGCAATGTACAAGCAATGGTTTCCCAAAAGAACCAATCCAACCGACCTGTAAAGCCCCTGTAAAACTCACGTAGCAACAACGTGAAGTTTAATATTATATTTCCAGCAGATCTTCTACATATCTACTGACGTCAGTTCATAAATCACTGAATAGATTTTGCTGATATTGAACTTTATTACATGAAAAGGATTTATCAACCAAGTGGTATCAAAAGCTGCTGAAATATTTTGAGTCATATAAGAGTATTAATTTTTCAAAAATTTAAAAGATAATCTTTTAATTTTTTGAAAAATTAATAAAACAATGCAAAACTGCAAACCAATAATAAATGAAATGATTTTTAGCTCTCAAAAAAGTTTCTAAAATGCACATAAATATGTTTGTCTAAATAATACAAACTTCTGAACTCTTCTGAACGGCTCCCATTTTCCAATATAAACTGTGCGTGCATTCCCTAGTTTGTTTTAAGTACCTTAGTACCTACATTTTAATAATGAAACCGGTCCAGAGCCCAGCACCATATCAGCATGATAACATGAAGCACACTAGATTTTTATTATGATTCAAGACTTTCAAAAATAATAAAACCATCATACAAGAATATTTTCTATCTTCTAAAAAAATAAATGCAGCAATCTAATGCAAGTCAAGTCCCTTTTAAAACGCTTCTAATGGCCATACACTCGTCTTTAATTCAGCCTCCCGCAGTTTCCCTTTTCTATCACTTATGCTATATCACATCCACAATATTACTATTCAAAGATCTAATAAGATATTCCTATCCCTACTTTCTTTCTCTACCATCAAACCATCGCCATACATCCACCTTCCAGCTTCTTCCAAGAAACTTATCTCCAACTCGACCATAAGACATACCTTTAACATCATCATACGTATAAGACTTCATGTCATTGTGTCATATCTTTTCATACGTATTTTATATAAAAGCTTACTTTAACTCAAATGGACCTCTCAGTTATTGCCCAATGCACTTACACAAAGATCTCGAGATGAAGAGAGACAGAGTCAAGCCAAGGAAAAAACTAACCTCGTTTCTTTAAATGATACCATCAACTACTACTTTTCCTTTGCTGGTCTCAGGTCTGCTTTAGCTTTTACATCATACGGACAGGAAACTGGAAGAAACCCTTCAGGTACATGAAGAAATCATATATACATATAGTAGAAATGAAAACAAGTAAAAGTACTCTTGATATTTTGGAAAGTACGGGTAGAAAATTTTGAGTTCGTTTGAATTTCTTTCCGTCTATTCGCAGCATTCTGGCTAGGTACAAAAAAACTTTGCCCACATACCATTAATTCACTCACAGTGCATTCATTGTAAATTGCTTTTAAGTTTTAAGATATGTTCTATTCCATTTTAAGCACATCGTAGTAAACATTAGTATCATAGTTGATTATATGACAAATTATATGATATGATCTCTTTTCTCTTTAGATGTATTCATAGTACTGTCATAAGTAAATGATGCTTTCATCCTATGACCTTTCCACAATCATCATTATATTCATTATATATGATATCGTCCTAACATCATCGTCATCTGTATAATGTATAACTGTATGATTTAACGAATATTTATAATTTATAATACTTGTGTTTCTGTCATTTTCCTTGTAAATCATACGTCAAATGCATACCTATATTGAAGTAAAAAACTGTCGAACATATTTTGCTTATTTTAGTCGAGGCTAAAATCAAACCATGAACAGGCTATCATAATGAAGACTAACTTTATAGATCTGGAAATTAACTAAACAACAACAAGACGAAATATTTACCATGAATAAGTGAAAAGTCAATTCAATCTGAATATCCTTGGCCCTTACTATTTTTCCTTGATAATTAAATTCATCAAGCCTGCATTGCATATATGCATGCTTGTTTATTGCTTTCAACTTGTTTTTCCAGCTAACAAGACAAAATGCATGTCTTCTGGTTTAGATTAAAATTAACAAATCTCCTATTTACTGACTGGAGTGAAGACATTTGCAGCTGTTACTTATGCTAACTTGACCCTTTGGATTTTATTTTCAGAGAATTGTTAAACATAAAAACTGCAGAACTCGTACCTCACCAAACTGGTGGAAGAAAACATTTTTATGGAAGATGAACATGTGTCATTTGTGCAAAACTTTTTTTCTATTAGGTCAATTGTCATACACTCATACAGTCTAATCCTGCCATTTTAAGTACAGCTTTAACCTTCATTTATAATAATTCTACCAAAATAACATAAATTTCCTACTACGATTGGTAAAATTGGTTGATAAAATTTAAGCGGTATATATTTTGTTTTGCTAAATTTATTGATGATATTTTCAAACCCGTTAGAATTTAATGTCCTTGTCTAAAAATTTGTTTTTCAAGGATAGATTATCTTTAGGGTAATTTCAACAGCATTTTTAACGAAGAAGTCTAAAAAACTTTCAAAAAATTCCATGCAGTTTCTATTTTCTCTCGCAAAAACAAATTAAACAAATAAACCATTCACAACGCTCTAAGAAAGTATCGTCAGATTTCTATTGTCAATTAAACTTTTGAAACTATTTGAAACTATGTAGTCCTATTTGAAACCATTTGGACCTATTATAATCTCATTTTGCCACTTTGGGGGTGTGGTCAAGGTCGTGGGAGTCTTTGTTTTATGATAAAACCTATTGTCCCAGGTCAGTGTGTCATTTAAACCCATAATCTCATTTTGCACCGTTGGGGGTGTGGTCGGGTTTTTTTTGGTCCGTTGCGTTGGGGGTTTTTTTGAGTCCCTGTACATCAAATAAAGCATGCGGTGGTGGTGGAGAAGCAATATCGAAAAACAAATTTTCCCTATCTTTAACATTGGGTCAAAAATTTGACCTTTTTATTGTGACCTTGGGGGTGGTCCTACAGGGCCCATCTGCGAACTTATCCAAGCTATGGGGGTCTAGAGCAAGTGTACCAATTTGAAGTCGATATTTGAAACCGTTCGGAAATTATCGACCAGACAGACTGACAGACTCACAGAGAAACAGACACCATGAGCGTTCACATAAAGTATCTGACGATACTTTACAAATAATACACTAACTCCCTCAACCTGAAACTATTTCTCTCACACTTTCACCACATGCAAAAGGTGAAGGTCCACAACTTCCGCACATCTCATCTTTGTGCTTTGCATCATCTCAAAATCCCAAATTCAGGAATTAAAACTCAAGAGTTCAAAAAACAGCGTTTATTTTACACAAACAATTTCTCATGCCCATCAATCCATCAAAATAACATGTTCTTGTCATAAAATGGCAAGAAAACTGAAAACGTAGCACATCCCTGCTATGAAATAATTATGCACTTATACCAACATACCACCACAGAGTCTGAATGCCTTTCTTTATTTATGTTTTTACTCTCAACCTAACCAGAAGCTTTGCATACTACTACATCACATACCATCAAATACCAAACATTTGAAATTCGAATTCCCTGTCAGTGCCAACAGAAGAACAGCCGTCAGTAAGGTAGTAAAATAAAAGATGTGTATAAACATTACAACATAACACATTTTCACAAGTACAATGTTCATCTCGAACAGGCAATCTCCACGTGTAACTTTGACAAACAAAGGCGAGCATTTACCTTTTACCTCGTGTCCATGTCCTCTATTACACGTAATACTATACTATGCATACCTTCCGGCTTTTTCTAGCTAGAGGAATTTCCTATAAAATATTGATATGATATACCTTCACATCATTAAAACACAATATGCCTTAAAACCTATCTGAAATTAAATGTCATTTCCATTTAATCAGTTCTCATGTTAAGAGGATGACGATGCAGAAGTACAATTTGCAATGGTATTATAATACACACATTTGTCAATATTGTAATCTCTGCTAATAAATAAAATCCTTGGTAAATAACTTTTGCTAACGGTATATACAGAATACTTGGACTTTATCCAACCAACTACTTTTACTACCTTCCAATTCAACTGTGGTTTACAATGATCTACAACATAGGATAAAATTATGCCAAATATGACTTGGAAAAAATGATAATCGATATTATTACCTATTTATCTGTCTACTAGTAACTCATGTACTTTGCTATAATTGCTAATATTAACCAATATTGCTAACAACTGCTATCATAATGCCGATGACACAAATTCGTTGCATTGAACTCAAGAAGACTTTGTACTTTGGAATTAAACATAGATTGAAAAACAAACTATAAAGCATGCTAATAGCATCTCAAACTACCAAACCAACTGCAACTAACTTTGCTTCTAACAACTAAAACCACTAATGCCTTGTCATCATTATCTTTCTGCCTCCTCAATGCATTGCTTTCGCTTTACACAATTTACTCTTATTATTATTATTATTACATGCAGCTTTTGAACTTCTGTTTCCCATCCCCCATGAAATGGAACTTCATCCTCAATTGATGTTGGCACATTATCCATCAAGTTAAACAATAGACAAAAGTAGTCCTTTTGCTATTTTGCTCAAAAGCATTCATCCAGCTACCTATGCTTGCCAGCAAACAATTCTACTTCTTTTATTCTAGCTAAAAAAATTCAATTGCTTAGTGTAAGACAGCTTTCGAAAACTAAAATTGAAAAATGACACACGTCACACAACAGCAGCAACTTAGTAAGCTTCACTTAGGTATTTAAAAATTTAAAGGTTGTACATACAAACTTCATAGGTTTTACCTTTAGGATACAAACCACTGAGAACGAAGGCTTAGTACCTTTTTACTTCAGCCTATTTGCCAGATCCGACCCCACTTGTGCGGTTTTACTCCTAAACCTAAGGCCGGAAGGGCCTGGACATGTGTTCCTAGTTTTGAAGAATTTTTAGCAGACAAGAAATTACTTTGTTCCTATTACCTACTCCAAAGCATTTATACAGTTGAAGTTGAAGCTCTCTGCCATGCTTTAATGTCTAACCTTATCTTGTCCATATGGCATATCATTTATCCAACCGTTCCGGTTCGAATACCCAAATGACACCTAAATCCGTCTTACAAATATACAAGATACAACCTATCCACCCAAAATAAAACTTTACTTCCTAAACCCGAAATTTAAAAAAAGTTCCGGCCGGCTGATTTTCTTCTAAAATAATAAATTTGTTTGTAGGAAGTGAATGACTTTGCACGAACGATTTTATCAATGATGAATGACTCACATACCAACCTTCTGTCCTGACCAAAAATCATACAAATCAGCCACTAGACTAGAGAACAGTAATTACTAATTCAAAGCATTGCATTGTCGTTTCCACTCCACTGCCAATGTAATAAAATCACCCAAAAAGTGATACCAACTATCACAATCTACTTCAATCATTTTACATTCTTTCCTCGTAAAAAATAGAGCAGATACAAAGAAAGCTTAATCATTATATATAACGATGACACACTCATCATGATGGTGATTATATTTGAGTGAGTGATGGGAGTACCACCATACCGGCTAATTGTACTACATTCAGTATTAGTTAACTAGAACCTAGAACTACAAATAAAAGGTAATGATACCTTTATTTATTGTAACTGGTGTGCCGGGGAGGGTTGCTGTCCTATGCTTCTTTTTGACCTTTAGCCTTGTCACATGCCCTTCGATCTGGCTTATGAGTTGGACTATGTGGGTTAGAGCTTAACATGAGCTCCTACCCTAGTCCCTAC
>JAQFZZ010000796.1:0-14314 GCA_034696405.1 Isotoma caerulea
AAAAATAACAGGTTTAGAGGTGAAACGAAGGTGACCTTCAAATGGGGTCAAATAACTCATAGAGGTCAAAAATTTAAGTAAGCTAAGGTTGCATTTGATATTCTACTCATTAGCCTTTATTATGTTCTAATATTATGTCAAATGTATACATTTTCTATGATATGTCATTTCATTACCTATGATAATGACATTGCGGATTATTGCAGTTACATATTTGCAATTAAATATGTAAGTAATTAATCCATTCAGAGCTAAGAGAGATGATCAGTCTCTTTTAACCCTAATAAGAAATTAATTTAAAAGATCGAAGAAAACAGAATGTCAACGGAGTGAGATTTGGAATGACATCTGATATGTCACTTCAAAATCGTAAATAGGACATCGTACTGAAATTGAACATGTACGGAAAATATATGCAACTGTACCTATGACTATTACAATAGTCACCTGAATTTCCTAACTTGCTAAATTTCCTAAGTTTAAAACAAGTAAATTACTAAATTACTTTTGGAATCACACTTGATTTGGTATCATAAGTGCGTTTAAACTCATATTTCCAAAATATTTATAGCCTACTTTTAGTTAAATTGTTAAAAAAAATAAAAAAAGGAGAAAGGCAATGTATACGAGATGATTAGGAGTAAGTTGAGTTTGGAGCTAACATTCTACAAATTAGCCTATAATTCCAAACATTGATATGAAATCAGGTAAACATTCATAAAAATATACTCAAAGTGAGTAATATGTACCTGACTACTAATCAACAGAAATTATTTATTAAAATTAAAAATGGAATTTACGGAAAAATCTTCCTATTCAATGAAGAATTATAGATTTAAATTAAAGCATACTGAGTCAAAGGGTTAAGAAATGCTTGACTGATTCTATGTATGTGAACCAAACTATGAGAAATTAAATCTGTATCCACTTTTCAATTTCTTACTCACTTCACGTGGATAACAAACTAGAGTTTGTAGACCCAAAATATTCATCTGATGCCTATGAATATAGAAGTGCTATAGTTTAAACTTGAAAACGGATTAATGTGCATTAATTGTGAGAAAAAGTCTCTATCTAGACTTATAAATATTGTGCATGTTGAACTTCGAAACTTCTTAAGTTACAGGCGAAGTCAGAACATTATTTATGAACAACTTTGTGAATTAGAAGACTAATTCATGCATTAAATGTAGGCTTCACGAAGTTATGCTTATTTCGTATCTTTTACACAAATAACATGCTAAATGAGTGAACACAAAGTTCAAATGTTATTTTGATTCTAAGCAAAACTAAATGTTAAAAGTGTAAATATTTCATGAATAATATTCTAATTAATAGAGAAGCAACTAATGTCTAAATGAGGCTGTTACTTAGCCTAACCAATATATATATATTTTAAAGGAATTTGTCACTTTAGGAAATTACCTATTTCTCTAAATGCTTGACATAATTCTGAGGTTGCTTGGTTCTATATTTAGTATTTAATTTAAAGGTGCATTAATTTATATGGTTCTGGTTTAACGTTTATGGTTCTGGTTCTATTTTGATGAGCTATGGACGGATTGTTTGATTGACGTTGGTCTACGTCGCAAACAAAGAAGGATCAGACACAGAAAACATTTGATGTTTTCTTTTCAAAGAGGGGCTGTTTTGATAGTATTTATCATACGGCAACTGTCTATATGTTTTCAAGGTTGGAAATTAGACACTAACAAGTACCTTGGTTAGGTCTGTGGATGACTACTGCCTGCCCAAGTAAAGCTGCAGACTTTCTTGCGGCTAGTCTATCCTAACTTTTAAAGAATCAACGGGGACTTCTAGTAAAGTCAAGCCGGATTCTATAAATTGGTCAGAGGGGTCTATTCTAGATCTGCCTCGACTTATGCATTTTCAATGGAGTAAGTGACGGCCTTACGTATTACTCAAGCTAGCTAATGATGGCTAATCATAAAATTATAAATGTAATGGCTTAACTTGGTTCTTCGAGAAATTCAAGAAGCATGACTGACTACTAAGGGAACCTAATACCCAGTGTCTCTAGTCTAATGAAGCAATTAATGTGCTTTAATGTGAGTGTCTAAAATCGAATCTTCAATTTAAAATTGTAAAGATGTGGAACCATTCCACTGAGGAAATCCCTAAAATGAGCCAGGGCATAAATTTTACTGACTTCAGTCAAGTATTGCCCTTCGGGAGCCACCCGAAATATTATGTTTAAAGTCACTTTCTGTTATACTCAATCTCATTGTTCTTAACAACTGAGAGAGTTCCTATGTGCAGAAACACAGGTATGACTTGAATGAGCATCTTTAGCCAAAGACCTCAAACTAGCCATATTATAGGTTTGGCCATAATCAGTGCGAATGCCAGATAAATATTATCTGCATCTTATACTGTTATGCCTATTAATAGTATATGGTATGTAGTATGGGCTAACCTAAAACCCTTCTATATTGGCATTGGGCTAGTCTCTAGTTCCTATGAAACATAAGGAGACTACCTCTTGATTTAAAATGCATTCTAAGGATTTGTGCCTAGGTTTTAATGGCTCATGAGTGCTAAAATGGATTAAGAAAGGAGGTTATACTAGAGCTGTAATATGTTAGGTACTTTTTATAAGCTCTGCACTCGGCACACCTTAAGGTAGTTTCTAAAAATCGCCAATTGAACTACCTATCCTAAAATATATTCTACTCAACTCAACTCTAATGTGTGTGTGTTATCTATTTATGATGGGGGAAGGGATGTAATATTTTAAAAACAATTGATATCAATTTAATGACTCAACATCCTGTGGTTGTAAGTCGATTAAATATTATCATCATACTGCATCTTAATCTGACATTTACTCAAGCATTATTTTCTTTGAAGAGAAGATATCATTAAATTTAGAAAGGCTGATCTAAAACATAATTCTTGAATTTCTAATTTGGATTTATGAAAGGAAATGAAACTAAGTAAAGATGAAGTAAATTAATAAAATAAGAAAAGGTGAATTTATTTAAGTACATCCTGTTAATTACTAATAAGTCAAAGCTGCCAAGTTTTTCTAATTAAATTTAAGCTTCGTTGATTTTAGAAAGGATGTAGATAAGTAATAACGAAAAGTTTTCTTATCACTTATTGTATAAAGTTACAATCTGTAAAAATAAATTGAGTTCATGTTTAATTACGAAAAGGATGTAGAGGATCATTAATTTTCTTATTAATATGAAGTTAACAACATCCTGTAATTAATCATGAATTCACGGTGATGAACACTTGTCTAATTTTGTTGCAAGATAGAATAAAAAGTTAATTTATTGCAAAATAAAATAAAGGTAACTTTAGGTTTAACCAAGAAGAGAGATTTCCGTTGGAACGCCCTCTCATCCTGTTAGGTACCCAAAAGTACTTAATTAAAGATTTGGAGATAAGACTATCAGCCTTAATCCCAAAAGAAATGCTAACTGGGGTAACTTGAGACATATGAATCACATATGAAATCATATGAAATTTTTGCAATGTGTAGTTTGTAAAATTTTGCTATTAAAATTGAAGTAATTGTAAATTTCAAAGAGATTTTTATTGCAAAGTTTTTGCTATTAAATAAAATTCTGCCAATTTTATTTCTATAAAGAATATGCATAATTTCGCATTATATGCAAAAAATGAGACAAGAAACCATTTTGGAAATTTTTACGTGAAACTGTTTCTAAAATGCGTAGAAGAAAATAAAATAATTTTGTTACCGACAGGAGAAAGTAGGAACGATGGGCCAGGTCACGCCATCACAGCAGAAAAATTCTCTCCGGAGAATTGGAAGGAGTGGCGCCGTGAAGAACGTTAATGTGGAAAAAGTTCCCGTCATCTGTGGTCCGAAGAAGGAGGTGCCGGGTAGTGGAAGAGGAGAACTGTCACTGCATTAGCGTTTGTAAATATAATACATTGCGCGCACAGAAATGTTAATTTAACGTCGGTAATATAAAACAGTAGTAAGTAGTAAATGGGAGGCAAAGAACCCCGAACCGAAAGTAAGGTTCAACCAATATTTTTAACAGAAGTCACCAGTAACAATAGCCAGTAGAATGGCACTGAAAAGCCTAATGGATGTGTAAAATAGTTATGTGATATGAATCGGGCTCGTGCAATCAGAGTTGGCTTCGTTGCTTTACGAGTTGTATAGGAGACCGTATCGGTTTAAAAGGAAAACAGGCTTGGACGTTGTCCGTTTGGTTTTTGCTTTTTCCACAAAAAATCACAAGAAAATGCATAAAAATCCGAATACAATTGAGCAATATTCTGGGCACTTTGAGAAAATGGTTTTTTAAAACTTTTTTAATAATATTTTACATATGTTGTTAGTGTTTTTTGTTAAATGCACTTAATAGTACCACCGATTTTTGCACAGAAACGCTTAAAAGATGCTAATTGGATTCCAAGGTTTTATGTCTGTAGCATTAAGACAGACTCCTGTTCGAATCCACCGTTTACTGGATAGAATAGGCAGCTTGGCACAAAAAAATGCAAGAAAATGCATGGTTCTTCCTTCTTGTTCAAGATGAATTTAAGTTTAAGAAAAGATAACGAGATTGATAAGAGCAAATTAGAGCAAATTTTAGAAGGGATTATATATGATCCCTCTAAAATATATATAACCAAAGGTATATCTATAACATATATATAACATAAAATAGATATATTTTGTTGAATAAAAAACTGAGATGCTAAGACTTTTGCAGTTACATAAGCACAGAAGTCTAAGGTTCTACTCATATATATAGGTTTACACAACAATGAATAGAACATGACAAAAAGACAAGCCAATACATAAAAAGCTGAATAAGAACTTTTATAATAAACATTCTTCTGTCCTAAATGCTTGTAGCATAAATCACTAGTTGAATATAAGCTACTAAAGTAATAAAAAGTCAACTCATAAAAGAAACTAGGGTCAATATTATTTACCTTTTTTCAATATATTTCATTTCGACTCTAAAATCCTGACAGGTCACATCTTTATGACTTGTTCCTCATTTATTTCGTGCCTTTGTTGTGTGAAACCTTTGGGTTTTTGTAGAGATGGCTAATTTCCCTACAAATTGCAATCAAAAGGAGTATTGATGAGGCCAATATTGTATATTTGGTACGTCGTTTTGCTGAGTCTTTTTGTCCTCAAGAGAAAGAGGAGAAACCAAAACCTTCTCAAATCTGCATTTTGAGCTTCCTCCGGACCATTGAAGGCACGAACAACTTCAAATCGTCCAACAATTTGAATTGTCAAATTTTGTCAAACTTGATAACAGTTTTACGCCACCATGACGTAAATAGCAAATCGAACAAGAATTCTTCCCCTCTCAACATAATTGTTACAAATTTCCGCGAAGTCGGGTGCCTTGTCGGTTCATGAATTGGTACTCGCCCTCTACAAATACATACATACAATTGTTACAAATTCAACCCCAAATGGAATATAATACATTAGCCGTATCACATTTATTGGGTTTAATCCTACACTAGGACATAATAACGTTTTAGTAGCAAGATTCGAATTAAAGGGCTGAGTATTAAGAGGTGGAAAATGGAAGTCAAACTTTTCTTGATAACAATCTTACATTCTATTTAAATCGAGCAACCTCATATTTGCATTAAGAAGATGTGTAATTGGAAACAACAATTCTGTTCCTAGCTCAATGATATTTTCCCAAAATATATTAAAAACAATTGGTGTAATATTTCGCCTTTCTTCTAAAGGGAAATTGCATAATACAATGCTTTAACTTAGGTTGCGTACTAATTGTAGCTAAGAAATTATAAAAAATGGTCCGATTCGAATACGTGATCAAAAAAATATCCAAAGATTCCAATTGCTTTCTTTGGCTAAACCACCGACTTTACATGGACAACTCGTCATCCCTATGTGTCGCAAATTCAAATTGGTTATATTATAATAAAGGTTTTTACTATCCACTATAGGTAATACAACTCCCTGTTCTATGTAATCTTAAATTTTTCAATTTAAAAGTTTAAACTGCGGGAGTTTAGGCGCAGTTACTAATGGACATCTTGATCTTCAAGTACATTCTTACCTTACTTGGTAATAATGACACACCATAAGAAA
Source organism: Isotoma caerulea (assembly GCA_034696405.1). Classification (NCBI taxonomy): domain Eukaryota; kingdom Metazoa; phylum Arthropoda; class Collembola; order Entomobryomorpha; family Isotomidae; genus Isotoma; species Isotoma caerulea. The sequence goes on from JAQFZZ010000796.1 coordinate 6,101, forward strand.
GACTTTTGAAATGTTTAAAAAAATCCTCTTTCGTTTTTGTTATTGTTATTTTGTTATCATATCGCGGATAAATCGAGTTGTGATGCAATATTGCAATACATGAAAATTAGTACGCTCGTTTTCCCCATATGTACCTAACCACTTCTCTAAATCTGTTTTATTTTTCAATTTGACAGTAACAATTGGTTTAAACCGCTTCCAAGCAGCTCAGCAGCTATAAGTAGTAATATTCTCCATCATCTGCAATATATAAAACTTAAGCTATATAAAAATAAATACTATTTTAGAAATGTTTTGTTTAAGGAATGTTTAGGGTTCAGCATGTATTCCATTTTGTAAACTTTTTTTTAAATTTAAGAATGTATCTTCACAAATAACCAAAGCAAGACTGATAACAAATTTCATCATTATTTCCCAAATTTTATTCGGTTAACATTTTTTGTATTATAAAAATGTGCATTAAAACTTATTATAAAATGGCTAGTCTGTGACCAGATGTTCAATTTCATTTAGCAAAAACATGTTTTTAATTTTTAAGCAGAAGAGATTAATTTTAAAGCCCATGAATTCATTCTAATCATGAATTTCAAATTTCCAATCAATTATTATGAATAAAAAAATTCGGTTATACTTAATTGCCTTGATTCTGATTCATCTATTCTATTAAAAACAAAACTTGTTAATGGGACAAGTTTTGATCACTATGTAAAAGCACACTTACTTTTTTACACCAAAGTAATTATTTGATGCAAATTAATTTGATCAAAAATCATATTAATATCAAACTACACGACTTTATAAACATAAACAACCAAATTGCACTTTCAAATGCAAAATCACGCTTACCGGAAAAGCTTACCTGTTTTGCGTATTCGTTCTTTTTATTCCCCTGCTCAGGTGGCTCGATTTTTTCCCTTAATTCAGAATTTTTGGATGCATAATTTTATAGTCAATTATGGTCCATAGAATCCTTTCATAAAAATGACTCCAGACATCAGGCCATCCTTATCATGATCTCGGTAGTAGAACGGTATTGGCAACCTGCAGAACGTTTCCGGCAAAATTGGAACAAGACTCCGTCGCACGACATCACGATACTTGTATGGGTGCCTCGTGTCCAGCATTACTTTGACTGGTTACTCGTCGTTACCGCGATTGTGATAATAGTGGAAATGATTCTTGGGGAGGTCATCATATTAAATAATTGATCGTGGTCTTCGCTTGTCGATTATAATGACACCAAAATGTCTCTGCACTTAATATTTCCGGCTGTTCCAGAGTTTGTCATCGTACACAGTTGTGGATAATCACCACCCTATCAAGGGAAGGTGGAAGCCTCTTTTGGTTCATTATCCGTTCCATTCTGATGAGACTTGAGGAATTGATTTGATTTTTTTCACAATCTTCAAATTCACTGTCAATCTTAATCTGCTTCATGTTCGCAAGGAGAGTGTCCAATTCGTCTGGCTTTAAAGTGCCATTAAATTCGTTCCACTGTTCTGACTCTCTCAGTAGTGTATCCTAACACGCAAACAGTAAAAAATCAAATTGAGCTTTATAAAAAAATAATTTGGGCACCCTCACAGCACTTCAACCATTTTTATGCAATTTAATACCTTGGCCGAAAGTATATGTGCAAAAGAGTTGAAGTCGCTGACTCGTGACTCGTGAAGTGTAGCCAATTTCTTGGCTACACCCACAAGACCCCACCCACTTGACATTTTTTGCAAATCATTACCTTGAGTTATAAGTTTGGCAATTATTTGTAGTAATGGATCAGACTATTACGAATTTGAGTTTCGGATTAAAATTGAATAAATAAATAAAAAGAAGAATTACGGGAGGGTTTTGACTTGTTGAATGTTTTTTAATATAAAAGGTACCTCTTAGCCAGAGGCTGAGAGGGGAGAAGTAGATAGAAGCCAAGTGAATCGAAGAGTGAGTGGAATGTTACCACTTATCGAATATATTACCTGGCTAAATGCATTCAAGCATCAAGTCTTACGTTGTAGTATTTAACATCTATAATTAAGATTGATTATGATCAGACGTAAAGCCATTAAATAGGATTAATGGCTCGCTATAAAATATTATATAGAATAAAAGCTTATTATCTATTTTGCAATCTTCTTACATCCCCAACACAACATAAAGCCTACCGGAGCTTTGATCGAACAAAATTGCAAATTCATTAATAAATATTCATCTAAGTCAACATTTTCCAATTTTCTGAATTTTTTAAGCTGAGGGCTTATTTACTCCAAGCAGATGGGCCTCGAAAGACACACTGCATATTTGCCGTAAGGACTGAGCCTAGCTTTGCGATAACGTAGACAAACGCATCAACGCAGTTTTCCCATTAAAACTAAAATAGGTAGTAATAAAATTGAAAAAAGAACAAAAGATCCATTTAATTTGGCCTGTCTTTTTACGACTTTTTGGAATATGGCCCCCGTGGGGACGTTCCGTGGCCATATTTACTAACAATAAATATTTAGACGTAGAACTAAGTAAAAGATTTACGGAGAGTAATTTAAACGCGCGATGACGATAAGGCCATGCTAGAAGTGACCGGAAGTTGTAGAGTACGCGATGTTGGAAAATATTGGAGAACACACCATGTTTAAAGTAGCACACCGTAGCACCTCTCGTTCTTGATGGACGGCAGCGGCAGGCCATGGTAAGACACATCAAGGGAGTGAGACATGAATTTATCGGTCACTCATCTTCCTTCTGTCTCTCCTTGGTAATTTACTCTTCTCTCTCACTGCCTAATCCTGCAGTCCTTACCTACCGTACTAGCTACACTACCAGAAAAATAAAGGAAAAACTACCCTGGGAGTGTAAAAAAAAACTATGGAACATCTTAATGTCCCTGAATAAACCTGATATTTAAATTAATTGAAAATTCCAAAACGTTACCACTGGCCAGGGATTGGCTCATACTTCCTACATTACTTCCTAGATTACTCCCTAGACTACATCCTACATTACTTCCTAGATTACTCGCTAGACTACTTCCTACAATACTTCCTAAATTACTTCCTAGACTACGTCCTACGTTACTTCCTAGATTACTTCCAAAAGACATTTGGTTCAGTTGCACCTGGATCCTTCTATCGATGTCAAGATCCAGCGCTGTAACCGTAGGCGCTACGTCCATAAGGTTACTGAACCGTGTGATTTGGTTCAAATATTCTAACACCTCCTGGGGTTTCTTACAACCCCTTAGGTAGACTGCTTCAGCGTGATGACGCGGCAATCCACGGATCAGATAGGTGACCCTTCTGTGGTCCGGCATCCGCTTATCCAGCCGATGCAGCAACTGCATCTTAGAATTAATAATCGTTATTGTTCCGAGATCCCATCCCATCCCGAGTCAGATCATTGACCTTTCGTTCAATGCTCTCATAACTGTCCTGAGATTTATAGGCCGTTATCAAAATTTTCTTGGCCTTCTCCCAAGTCATATGACGAGAGAGGAGATACTCACGGAAATTAGATATCTAACGATATTATTACAAATGATCGAGTGTACTATTTTCTATATATTAATTTTATTTGCTAACAATGAAAGGTCAAATACGAGGAAAATTTAGCTCTCTTTTATGTTATAATAATAAATGTAATAATAATGCAGGAATTTTCATTATACATGATTATTAGTGAATCTACTACATCTCAATATTCTGCCCTCGCAGAGAGACTCTTATATGAAAGTTTTGTGGTCTGTCTATCAAGGAAACGTGGACCCTTATATTTAGCCAATAATTCTTGTGCAATAAACGCACTCGCATAAGTACAATCCTGTGCAGAGGTCTTATTGAAAATTTAACAAAAGGTTGAAAGACAGCCAATAGGTCAAATTGTGTCTACCCAACATTGACCATTTATTGTTGTAACACAAATCTTATATATTTAAGACACATTTTATGCTTAATATTTGTTATTTTATTCTGCTTGTTGGGAAATCATTAAGTTGAAGAAAGTATGGGCGTCTGGTCGCGACTCCAGCGTCTCATCCTTTCTTTAGCTTATGCCGGATATTTCTCGTGCATTTGAACCTATGTAGAACCTGGAATAATCTTAAAAGAACAAACTTGCAAATCATTCAATTAAACCTTTTAATGAGTAAATTAAATATTATGAACACACGTCGGTGTCTATGGGATCCGGAAGGAATAGTAACGTGCTCATAGGACGTCTTTGGCGTCGTATACTACAGTAGAGACCGCTGCAACCTTGCACTGTATCTGTGCGTAATACCAAGATCCATTTACCGTGGAACTAGGCAGGAACATTAGGAAAGGAGGAAATTACAAATCATAATTTAAATATAAAAGAATGCTACATATTAAAGTCAAGAACCAAACAGGTTCTTACATCCCGCTTACTTGTTAAAAAACGAATAAAATGAGTTTTGTTATTTTCTTCTTTATCAGAAACGATTTTAAAAGTCATATATTGCAAAATTGATTTAGTAAAAATAATGTCGTCAGCGAAATATGGTCGACATAGCGAAATATGAAATATACTCGTAATGCTTTAAAAAGTAATTGATAATTGATTTTGAAAGGGTATAAAATGTATATATAAAAGTTATAAAATACTTTATTTTTTAAAGGATTTTAAAAAGTAATCTTTATGAATTAATACATAAAAATGCAAATTGCGTCACAGATGTGCGGTGAAAGCAATGTAGTCGTGTCAAGCATAAAAAAGGTTTTGACCGTCGCAACTCATACTCATACAAAAATACTGAAAAAATGGATTTGGGACAGTACTATGAAATTAAGATACAATTTTATCTTACGGTTCGATCCGATTGCAAACAGTAATGTGAAGGGAAAATCATAAAACGTAAATGAGTAAAGTCTCATGATAATAACCTATAAGGCTGACGTATTTAAATAATAATTACGATATTTGCGTGAAAAATTGAGATTTATTTTGCATAGCTTTTAATTTTTAACATTTTTAATTTTGTCTATTTTAAGGAAATGCGTGAACAATTAATGGAGAAAATTGAATCAAGTCAATGTAAATCCCTTTACCTTGTGCAGCGATTTCTGTTCAAATACCGCAGAAGTAAAATTCATGAATGGCTTGAGCGAAATCCCATGTACTTCATATTATATGACTGCAGAAAACTTGATTTTAAAAAGATGGCCTGTATAAAAAAATGGAATAAAAATTACAACTATTGCTAAAATTATTTACAATTATGAAAATTGTTAAATTAGAGGTTTTTATTAATAACGAGTGGAGAAAATGTAAGAGTATTTTGAGATAAAAGCTCCTTCATCTTCTTAAAGACCATCCTCATCAGATTCTTCATTCTCAGCATTTGGTTCTTCGTCATTTGAATCTACTTCATCTCTTTCCATTTCCCCATCTGTGTTAACTTACCTCTCCTATACACCGTGCCTCATCATCATTATCACATTCAAAGAAAGTGGATCTATTTGGTGTTTTTTGAATTCTTTAATCATCATCTGATGACAGAATCCTGATTCTAATATCAATTCTTCCTTTATCATTATCAGATGATACTACACTAACTATTTTATGCCTATGAGAGTCTTATTCTTGTTCCGGGATTCGGTTGTGCAATCCTTTATCCTCAGCATATTTGCGTTTCCTTTCTGTGTCTACCTTTCCTAATTTAATGCTATCAAAAGGGGAACTTGAATTGGGTGAAGAGGTTTCCCTAGCTGAGTTAAAAGAGCACAACTTTTTCTTTACCTGTTGCTGTTCAAATTGAGTGTTGGCTTTCTCGACATCAGCTCGTTTTGTTACTACAGTACCATAGTTGAGTTTAGCTGGGGCAATCAAGTTTTGTATTTTTGTCAAGACACCGGAGAAGAAGAAGGTGAGTTGGGTCTTGGAGCAGGTGGAGGTGTTGACACTTCCTATTCGATAACCTCCTGTCTATCTATCAGTACATATCCTCCCACATCCGTTACCACGGTGTTATACTCATCATATTTCATACCTGGTTGTAGTATCAACATGATGGGGAATTTTTTGCGAAGTTCTCCTTTCTTCACGGATAGGCGACCTTCAGCATCTAATGCATCCCAGTCACATGGAGCCATGAAACATGGTTTGAAGTCACCAACCTCTTCTTCGTCGTGGAATTTCAAGTCCAAAAAATCCAACGCTGCAAGCTCAACTGCAGTCTCTGGAATTCAAATTGATTTCATTCATTCATTTTTGAAAAAAAGGGAGAGAACTTTCCTGCAAACATTTTTTCCTTCTGTCACTGATATTCAAACTACACTACTTTCACTTACGTCTGACAACTTTTGTCGCCTTGATGTTAGGGGATTTCAAAAACGCTCGTTCTGGTAAATGATGCAGATAGATCTCCTTAATGGTCCTAACGGTCCTCCGATATCCCTCTGGTGGAATGTAGGGTCGGGGAATTTATTGTGGTACACAGTACATCGGAACTGTAAAATATAAATAATGTTTTTAAGTATCAAGTTACTTTATAATAGGAAGCCCTGAAAACGTTGACACAATAATCATAATGATACAATAAAAAATTTAAGTGACTTACGTCCAGCGTCAGATTATTCAGACTCGTCGTCGTCGATAAAGTTGGATGCATTGGAATTGGAGTCGGTGTTAGACTCTACCTGGTAACTCTAGCGATAACCTTCTACCTGGGCTTCAAGTTCGATAAATTGAGACATGATGAGGTTTTAGTGGTGGTGGTTCTAAGTCGTCTTTTAATGATGAAAGTTACTTGGTTGAAAATTAACTGGTTGAAAGTAAGAGTTTGAATGAGTCTCCAAAAAATAATACGTACGGTTTTGTTCACTCAAAGGGTAGTAATGGTGGTGGTGGGTAGCGGGTTTAATTCCAAGAGCATTTCAACCTCAATGCATAAGAGTTCTTCTACAACCTTTACCAACACGAGATTTTAAATGGAAAAACGATCGCTTTGTGAATTCGATAACCTCTGATGTGATCAAAAGTTAGAACGATGATGATGAAATTGGTAGATTCCTTGTCGTAGATTTAAAATATCCCAAATTACATCTAGATCACGATGAATATCTACTGATGCCTGAGAGAATTCCAATAGAAAAGAAACAATTATCTGAATACCAAACAAAACTTTAGCAACATTTTGGGATTTCATATTCCGAAAATCAAACAAAATTAGTTTCTCATTTAGGAAACAGATACAAATACGTTGTTCATTACAGAAATTTAAAATACTATTTGTCGAAAGGGGTCAAATTAATGAAAGTTCACAAAGTTATTCGTATTCACCAAGAAGCGTGATTGAAAAGCTACATTCTTTTTAATTCTGAATTGAGAAAAGGCGCAAAAAATGTATTTGAAAAGAATTATAGATTTGATATTTGAAAGAATATACAAATTTTTTATAAATAAAATTTTTGGCAGCAGAATTAAAAGACTATAAAATAAATTGTAGTCTTAGGTTAGGGAAATTTTAATTAGATATTTATTTCAATAATTAAGTTTAATAATTTCACACAAAATCATAGCTGAGAAGGCCGAAGCCTCTCAGCGTATGAGACCCACACAGTTGAGAGTTTCTAATAATTGTGAGTGAGTTTCTATTTGAAAGTGAGAGTGGTATTTATATAATAAAGGGTGATTAACCCGATGTATGTAAATAATTGAATGGGCAACGAGGTATGGCTTGGACTGATAAGTGAGTTTATTAAGAGACAGACAGACACGACTGAAAATACAAAATGTGTGAGCTGACCTTATTGGGTTTGAAACAGTAATATTCGGAATGGTAATTGAAGTATGATCTGATTTGCTAGGGCTTGAAGTAATGGGAGATTCGATGAGTGTGGTTGTAACAGGAATTTCTAATTTTATTTCAGATTCTAAAGCAGGAGATTCTAAAGGTGCGGAAGGAATAAAATCGAAAGACTGTAGGGAAGGTGCCGTAAAAATTTGGGGTTTCAGGGAGAATTTTAATTGCTTAAATTCCCGTTGGGGAGACTGTTCGGAACTCTGGCTTGATCCTTCAGAGGATGATGTGGAATCAACTAATTGTCTTTTCTTATTAAAATGGACTTGAGGTGGTGTAGGTACGTTAGATTTGGATTGGGATTGAAAATCTAATTCAGCAAAAATAGGAGATAAATTTTGTACCAATGGATTAGTTTGAGAAGGAGTGGATGTGGAAGGATTATTATCTCTTTGATATACTATTTG
>JAQFZZ010000797.1:0-14314 GCA_034696405.1 Isotoma caerulea
TAAACGTCTTGTATTTAGTATTTTGTATTTTGGATGCAATGCTGAGAATGTATTTAAAATACAAAAGTATTTTGGGCTGACTGCTGTATTTTGTATTTAGTATTTTGTATTTCAAACCAATGTATTTTGCCCAACCCTGACAGTTATAACCAGCCACTTATGACAAGTTTCATGTGTCACTGTTGAATATTTCTTAATTATGTTCTTAAAATAGCGGCATTTCTTGCCTGGCCGGTTATTTTATTTTATTTTTTACAAAACTCTTATGTTACAGAATTCTTTACAGTTTATTAAATTTTATCGGCAGTAGGACACAATTTTACATTGTTGTGTAAAATGTTAGGCATGTTTCCATATCATTTGCTTTAAAGCTAAATAAAGGTTTCAAGTGTCAAACATCAATCTTCGCGATGCATCAAATATCCGACCTTTACTAGGATAAGAGTATACTGCTACGCATAACTTTATATAATGGTTTAGTTTATAACTTTAGTTTATAGTTTATAAAATCTGTTTTTGATAACTCATAAATACAGTTCATGATATTTCATTGAAAAACTCCTGGCTGATGCAAAAACTCCTAACCATTTTAATAAAATGTATCAATTGTTTTTTTTTAATTTTTCTATTCAATACTTTTCACATATTTTTGAAAAGCTTGTATTCGTTATATTATAAAATGATAAACTATAATTATCAAAACCCATTATAATTTAAGGTAATTAAGAAATAGTACTATAAATTTCCAACTTTACTTTAGACGTCGGCAGGCATAATTTTACATTAATTTTCTTAACCTGTGGTTTCTCTTACATCTAAAACAATCGAATGCATCGAACACTGTAAATATAAAACTGCTAAAAGTTTATGTTAAGTTGGACGTCTAGTGGTTTGTTGCGTTTTGCGTAAATTAGTGTTTCCTCGACCTTGCGAACCTGGACGAACTTGACCTTGTGAACCTCCTGGACGAACTTGACTTTGTGAACCTCCTGGACGAACTTGACTTTGTGAACCTCCTGGACGAACTTGACTTTGTAAACCTCCTGGACGAACTTGACTTTGTGAACCTCCTGGACGAACTTGACTTTGTGAACCTCCTGGACGAACTTGACTTTGTGAACTAGGACGAACTGGACCTAGTGAACTAGGACGAACTTGACGCTGACTACCTAATATGGTGCTGCTCCCTTGGTGTTGCAGACCTAAATTGATGCTTCCCAGGCGTTGAATACCTATATTAGGATTTCTTTGTTGTTTTGTACCTTCATTTGAGTTTGTTTGGCGTTGGTTTTCCATATTAGAAAAAATGATAGAAGAGCGTAAACCGGTGTTCTGAGGTTGATTATTTTGGCTACCAGAAGCGACCAATGGTTTCAATTTATTGTTGTTGTCGGCTGCATTGGAAAACAATTGTGACGAAAGAAGTCCAGAATTCCCTTGATTATTGTTAGACAATGGTTTATTCGATTGTGTGCCAGATTGCGTTTGTGATTTGGTATTCTGGTTGCGTTGGCTGGAAAAAATGCTTTTGGAAGTCGTGCCAGTCTGGGGTTGCCTATTTTCTTTGCCTAAACCTGGCCAATTTATGGTCGCAGTAGTTGTTTGAGGTTGGTCATTATTTGCGTTGTTTAGTTTAGGAAATAAACTTGAATATGAGAGTGGACGATTAGTATCAGGATTGCCTGTATCAGACAAATGTACGGTTGACGTCGAGGGTTGGCCAGGATTTTTATGAGATAGGCTATTTTGGTTGTGTGGTTTGGAGAATAAAGAGATAAATGGCTGTTTGTTAGCGTTATTGTTGAGTGTATTGCTTCCAGATGCAGTTGAAGGAGGACCCGAAGGTTGTTTCTGTTGCAATTGCAAACCTTTGCCACCATTAGAATTAGAAGTAGATGGTTTTTCACCCGGGACTAACCTCATTTTTGGCCATCGCCGGCTGAACAAATCTCCATATGTTGCTACACGAGTATCGGGATCTATAAAGTTTTCGTATAAAGGTTTAAAATTAAACTTTTGATGCCTTTAATGTCTATTACAATATCAGCAAAGGCCACTCAGAGTCTCAGAGAAGCTTGACTTGTTCGATGTACTAAAGAGTAAAAATAACTTTGTAACGCATTACCTTGAAAGTTTTATAAAGACAAACTTTGGGGAATAATCCAACCATTTTCCCGAAATTATTTATTTTCCCCATTGAATTTCCTAGACATGTCCGAAAAAAAGTTTATAAATTTACCGTTTCTAGCTGGTGGGAGTATTCTTGTATATTTATTGGTTAAGTCAGAATTTCCAATAGTTAAATTGAAAATTTGTAAGCGGAGATGAAGAAATGTTGGAATTTGGCCCAAACATTTAATATTAGCTGTCAAGGCTAATTTCAGAAAATTGTTTTTGGATCAGTACGAGTGAATCAATAGGGATAGTAAATAACTTTGTGAAAACACGCAAATTTAATCCATAAGCTGATCATTCTTAAAAAGTACGATTTATGAGAATGCACTCATGGGTTTGCTCTTTAGCACACTTTGAAAAAATCAAGCTCTCGGCTATACTCCTTCCCTGCGTATAAGCATATACCGTAAAACCCGGTATAGAATCCCCCCCGGATTAGAACCACCCCTAAATACAGCCCACCCTTTGGCTACTGCATTTTTAATTAGGTCCCCCCCGGAATAGAACCCCATGGGGAAACTTTCTTTACAAATATATCAACAAAGTTAAGACTTATTGCAAACAGCTATAAGAATTGCTAAGTAAGACTTAAAATAGTGTTATTATGATAAACTTTCAAGCATTTTATAAATTTATACCCAATTTTGAAACTTTTGTGTATTAAAAATGCAACAATTACACTCAACGATCTGAATTTGGTATAAACTTTGTGCTTTTTTCCAAAAATTCATTGGGAAGTTGAATTAAGTCCCCCCCGGAATAGAACCCCACCCTTTTGAGGAGGTTGAAAAATTAAATCCCCATGGGGGTTTATACCGCGTTTTACGGTAATTGTTAGAACTGGTTTCTTGAAACTTTTTTATATCAACATCCCTCGTTTATAAGCATGCCAGCCCAAAAAAGACTTTTTTAGTCATATAAGACAGTGACTATAGCCAAGGGATTAGGGTAATACAATATATGCTTAAAGTGTATGATGCAGGGAATTAAAAATAAAAACCTGGGGTTGGCCGTGGGGGTCCGATCAAGGGCATGTGCGTGGTTGAGTGAAGATTTTGATTCTGATGCCGACTTTCCAAATGAACTGGGTGCTTTTTACTATTAACAGCCGCTTCCACTTGAGTCTCGAACTTTATAACTTTTTCAACTGCTTGAGTTTTCTTATCTCTCAGAACAAGCAGCTGAGGAAAGTTTTCTTTACTTAGATGAATATCTTGATTTTGCTTAGTTTCTAAAAGATAGTTTTCGTTAGCTCAATTTAAAGATGAAAACATTAATTTCCAACTTACTTCGAGTTGCAGGCTGTCCTTTAGCCACCCCATCCACCACGTCCTGTCTACTACCAACAATATATGTGTGTTGCGGCCGTTAATGATATTCTGTACCTTTGGCATACTGAAAAGTTGGAACTGACGGTTCCAAATCTTTAGAATTATCAGCTGTTTGAGTTGCAACTTTTGTCGCAGCTGTTGAGGGAATTCTATTTCGATCATCTTTTCGAGCTAAGCTTTCTGTCAATTTGTTGAGTGCATATACCGGGTCAGGATTATCCTTACTAAATATTTCTTGCATTTTTTTTTCGCTAATTACATGTTTATATAAAAATCTTTACTTTTTTACCTCCTCGCTTACAACATGAGAAGTTGAAGCAGTGGGAGTTGTGGGTTTTTCAGTTGGAGTTTTCTTATTCTATAAAAAATAATCAAAAGAGTAAAATACTATTTTTTAAAAATAATTCGCAAAATTCTAAAACGAATTCTGAAAATAATTCTTACCGATAATGACAAAGCTGAATGTTGAACGAATAAAATCAAGAGTGCGACATGCACTATTATGAATATTTTACTCATATTATCAACTTGATGAAATTTAACGGTGTTTAAATTATTAATTGAAAAAAAATTCAATTTGAACAAAATTTATAAAAAAATTTATCTTGAGTTGATAGTTGAGAAGAAGGTTGGAATTCCAACACAAAACTGAAACTTTTCATGATGAATTTAGTTCAATTTATAGTCCATATATTAATAACTCACAAGTTCGGACTAGTTTTTTTTCTTCTTTACTTGGTATTAAAATTGTTTCAGCTGCCAGTCGTTTGCCAGCTAAAGCTGAATTATCTTTATATAAATTTCTTCATCCTTATCGTATTTGTCATAATGAATTAAATCATCTTTAATATCCAAACCAGTGTTGTGATTGCAGACTAAAACCATATTAAAAAATTAATACACAGAATACGGGTATGCTTACGTATTCAATTTCCCATTCAAATGTGCTTTGTTGAAATATAGAGTTACAATTATTCGGTGGTAAACAAATATTAAATATTTGCCTAAAAAATAATACGAGTCGAGAATTATTAAAAAATTATTTTTTATCAAAAGTAAAATAGCCCATGAATATTATATTCAAAAGTGGACTTATATTCAAATATTTCTTGTCCGCGGTAATTAAAAAGTCTCAATTTGAAGAAAGTTTTTGAAATGAATAATTTATTGGAAAATGGATAACATTTCTCATTATAAAAATTACCGTTTTCAAAGCCTCAACAATGTCGTCCCATCTAATACCAGAGAGTAAGGAACCATGCATATATTGTATATATTATCTAGAGGAGACAGCCTCCCAGGAATTTGAGATTTTGCTGAAGCTGGAGGGTTTGTTACAAGAGGTGCAGATTTCCTAAAAAAATGACCATTTCCAAAACCTTTCCCAAATTATAAATGCTGGGAATAAGAGAGGCACAGTATTTTGGTCAACATTTGTGAAGTTGAGCACCCAGTTAATGAAGTAATGAATGAATAAGGAGAGTATCAAAAATTGCTCAGTAATCAAACTAATCTATTACTAAGTAATCGTGCGTATTATCTTCAATAACTTATGGTGTGAGGGTGTGTGACGTTTTTAGAGATAGAAATACAGCGTTGGAGAATAAGTATGATTTAGAGTAACATCAAATTAATTTATATCTAACAGTGTCGATGCTAATTAGAGGACAAAACGCATTTTTTTATAGAAACTACATTTGTGTTGGTTTATTGTCCATTAGATTTTTATTTATTTAATTTTTATTTTTATGAAAATGATAAAAAGTGCATGCACTCCATTACTGTTTTTAAGGCTAGCCATTTATTAAATATTCTATATAAATAATATTTTATTCGAAATTCAACATATTAAAACTGTTAAAATTGTAATTTTCACATGTTGTGTTAGAAGAACATGTCAAACGTACGTAATCTGGTACCATTATATGTGAAATTGTCCCTAAACTGTCAACCTCACTAATATTAGTACGGTTTTATGCTAACGTAAAACGTCATAGCAAGCACAAAAAAACAAACAAAATTAGGACGGGCTATTAATTTTACAAAGACATCCTAACATTTGATATATTTAACTATGGGGTATCATTGATGGCATCATCATCATCCCATCAAGCCTTCAAGAATGACTTCCTCATTGGGTTGACAACTCCCTGGTTACTTCTTTCAAAAAATTCCTGAAGAGTCAGGTGGATCTGCAGCAACAAATGGAAACTTGGAATGGGTAGAAAATTTAATTGCCTTTAAAATGAGCTATAACGCGTTTCGCAAAGTTAGTTACACATAGAGCTATTCCAAGTTTTCCAGAACCAATTTTCCAATGTTAATCTCCATATACCCGATCCTTATGAAACGCCCTGTATTTATATTTATCATTACCCTGAATTCAAGCTTTCCCCCAAAAACCCCCCTCCTCTAGAAATAAGGCCACACTAGTGTAGTGCACTTCGTATCATGTCATGTACGAGTGCCACATTCATGTTCATGTCATCTACTTTTTTGCATGTTTTTTAATACGATATGGAATTTATTAATAAACATAAAGTCAAACCTACCGAATAAATTGTTTCATATTATTCAAAAATATTGATATTTTAAATTTTGTAGCTCTCCACCGCATGTTTTTCAACTATTTTATACAATAACAAAAACAAGTTATAACACAAATAAATATGTGGCTTGTTTTTCTTGCCTGGCCTTGTTTTTGTCAACTACCCGGTAGTTTCATTAAATATTTAAAGAGACTTATTCACACTACGAAGTAGAATTATATTGCTATTTTGTAAATGCATCTAAAGTAATTCTAGATAAAGTTTACTGCACGAACCAGGGTTTCATTTTTACAACTTTTATTACATTTTTACCATACCACTGCTGGTGAAAATGATTAAAACCACTGGTAAGTTGTAAAAATGGTAAAAATGGTAAAAACTATAACTATGCGCTTTAAAAGGTCATTGACTACTGAATGGCAAAGTTATAATCGTTAGTTTTTGAATTAAACACTTTCCAACAGTAAACATCTTGTTTAAACACTTCACACCACACTTTAAAAAACATTTTATGGATTTATATTTCTACTACCTATATTTATTGGATTGAAATCAAAATTTCAGGTTTTTGATGCCTAATTCGAAAAATTATTATTTAACTTGGTAAATTGGTCATTATAAAAGAGACAGGTGGTTTATGGTTAGCTTTGAATTGTGTGAAACAATAACAGAAAAAGTTGCATGTATTTGTGAAGTTAAAATACATCAATTTCGTTCAAATGTGTAATATTATTTCTGTATTAATTTTAAAGTGTTTAAACGCATGTCAAATAAACATACCCAAAGTTCTTAATTATAATTAATTAACATTAATGATAACTACTGTTTGGACAAAAGCAATAGGCGCTTCTAAATCCTGAAAGGTTATCTGGCGCAGTGCTAACGCTGGGTTTATGAGGTCACCGTAGAGACGACCCGATCACATAGATAGCGAAATTAACATTAGAGAAGCCCCTGTTGTTTTTGCCCAGACAGTAATTAACTAGTTAACTTGGAACTATTAACTACTTTACATAATTCTCATACTGCAAATTCTTATGAAAATCATTTTTACCACTAAAGTGGTAAAAACAACTAACCTGCTGTCATTTTTACCAGTGGTAAGTGGTATAAATCACTGATTTTAATCAGGTGATTAATACCATACCGAAACCCTGGCACGAACTAACTTACAAGCATTATTGTAAAACGTCCGACTTGACTCGTTCAGTACTTCAACTTAAAGCTTTCCTTACCAACCACTGCATGTGAAAAGTATAAAATTTTAAAATGGAAAAAGCCATCATTTTTGTAATTTTCATGAAGCTTTCTTCAATTTTGGCTCGAAACGATTTTAAAACTGGAATCGACTTAAACCCATTTGGAGAATGTACACTTCATTTTAAGATATTCTCAAAATCTCAAACATTCATCGATATTACGGAACAATTAATCTTCGAGAACAACAATTGGACAAGGACAATCTATGGATTAAACGATACGAGGAATTTAACCGAACTAAACCGTCTTAGAAAAAGCAGCGCATCAGTCACTCTACTAAATGACGTTTATGAAAAATGTGCCCTTAATTTAATAATCAAAGAAGACACGGAAGAAGTAACTAAAGGAGTATTTTATTACATTCGGAACAACAATTACAGAGACCGTCAGCAACTCACTCATTCAACTTTCATTGTTTTTCAAACAAAACCAGTCGATTTCTCCATCGGTTTCAATCTCAAATGGCCTTGCAGAATTTTTGTTCTAGTGTTAAATAAAGCAATGCAATGGAACAAGCGTACACACTACTTTTGTCCATACTGCTTTTCCCAAACTCATACTCTTTCTTTAGACGATGTGAAAAACATTGCAAATCTGAAAACAATTAATTTAATTAATAGTTGGACAAATAAAGTTAAACTTGTCCATTTTTCCCCTGGCCTATCAGAGCAAATAAACGTGGAGGAATGTCTGTCTGGCCCGTGGGCAAAAATGCATTCAAAATTACTTGCCCAAAATTACATAAAATGCTCCTATAGTGTAATAATGTTCGAAATAGCTGCAGAAATATACAACTTGAAAAACCAAACAAGTCATAAGCGTTTTAAAACCCCTAGAGATTTTAATTCTGAACGGTTTGGTTTCGCCACAGCATATAGTCAAAGTTATTCCTTGCCATTAAGCTCACTTTACCTAATAGACGTAATGGGAGCTAGATTAATATATTGCGATCACTCTGCAAGGTCAGAGGAAAATTCTATTCTTATTTGGATCGAGCCTTTTAAACCTACCGCCTGGTTTGTCATAATTGGAAGTACTTTACTTTTAACTTGTTTCGTTTACACGGCAGGAAGGCACAAAAGAAAAATGAAAATTTTCAAAAATGTATTCACTGCCATTCAAATAATTTTAAAACAACCCGCGCCCATTCATATTTCAATTCATTTCCTCATATTTACTCTAATAATGTTTATGGTTTCATCAATCTACGAGAATGAAATTACCATCAGTCTCACTTCGCCCGCGAAATTGAAACCTATGAAAAATATGGCCGAAGTTGTTCAAGCGGGCTACAGATTAATTTATTTCAGCGACTCTTGGAAAAAAACAGACTTTTTAGAAGAGATTGGAGACGACTTGAAAAGAAACAATTTGACAACAAAAGCTGCGAATAATTCTTTGGAGCATTTAAATAGTATACAGCCCGAAGAAATAGCGAGAAAGTACATGTCCAGTTCAATTCCAAAATATGCATTTTTTAATTTGGAAACTGTCGCTTCGACTTCGATGGAAACTTATACATCTCTTTTTCAAACGTTGTTGCCAAATTCTCATTGTTTTCGGGTTGAAGAAGATTTGATGTCAAAAATGAGATATTGGGTAGTTTATTTTCATTTACGATTTGAATTGACGAATGCGATAGGAAAGATTTCCACGTTTGGGTTTGATCAGTTTTGGATGAGAATGAAAACATTTACTTATCAAATTAACGACCAGCTAAGAATAAGAATGAATAAGAATTTTGTAGCTAGGCAAACAGATATGATTACGTTTTTAAATTTAAGTTCTCTTTTTAAAACATTTGCATTTTTATCTATCTTCTGTGTTTGTTCTTTTGTTTATGAGGTTAGGGTGATTCTTTGGGATTTTATTTATAGATTGCTTGTAATTTTTTATTGTTATGCTCGCAAATTGGGCGGTGAATTTTGTTGTCTGAAATTATGCCAGGGAAGATTCGAAGCGACAGTCGTTACAAAAATTCATAGCTTTAATTCTACGAATTCCTAAAATATTCGAAATATTTCCTTACATTTGTTTATTCAGTTATTATTAAGGACTGAAGTTTATTGAACTATTTTTCTGAACAATAATTGTATGAAGGATATTAAGGATGTATTTCATAACATTCAGTTCCTAATTATAGTGATTATATACAATTTAATTCAATTTAGAACTCTTACGCTATATTGTGGAAATTCTTCATGTATTTCTCGCAGTCGCAATTTGTATTTAATTTACATGTATATATTAAAGGTTTTAATTCGTTATAAATAAATAAAAAAAGTTAAATTTAATGATATTTACTCAACTAATTTTATGCATTGGAACTGTTAAGCTATTGCAACTGCTATCTGGGAGAATGTTGTAAAATATTTCTTCATTGGTGTTGTTAGCACTATCACAAAGTCTTGGATTATCGAACCATTTTAG
Organism: Isotoma caerulea; assembly: GCA_034696405.1. Taxonomy (NCBI): domain Eukaryota; kingdom Metazoa; phylum Arthropoda; class Collembola; order Entomobryomorpha; family Isotomidae; genus Isotoma; species Isotoma caerulea. The sequence continues at coordinate 9,746 of JAQFZZ010000797.1, forward strand.
TTTTAGTATGTAATCAAATGAAGAAATAAATTTAATTATTTTATTTCATAGTGGGTTTTGGTAAATTGTTTCTAATAATTATCTGAATCCTTTTAGTATGTTTTAAAGAAATTCATCAACAAGTCAAAGCATCACAGCATATCGAACAAAATGTTTTAAATAATAAAAAAAACTATTCATCTTCTAAAGTAACTCGAGAGCTTTACAACATATAAGTTTTTCAACTAGGTATTTTAATCAATAACAAGTTCTAACACAGGTGTATGCGGCTTATTTTTCATGCCTAGCCTTGTCAACTACACGTAGTTTAATTAAATATTTAAACTGGCTTCACCCAACGAAGTAGATTAATATTACTATTTTGTAAATGCAATCTAAAAACATTATTTCGGATAAACCTTGCTGCAAGAACTAACTTACAAGTAGTTATATGTTAAACGTCCGACTTAACTCTTTCAGTACTTTACCTTAAACTTGTCCTGATCAACCACCAAAAAAATGTAACAAATATTGAAAATGGAAAAAGGTATCTTTTTAGTTATTCCTCTGCAATTTATATTAATTTGTGCCTCAAACAATTTTCAAACTGGAATTGACTTGAAACCGTTCGGAGAGTGTACGCTCCACTTTAAAATATTCTCCAAATCTGTAAACTACATCGATATCGCGGAGCAATTAATTCACGAGAATAACTATGGAGCAACAAGGACAATCTATGGATTGAACGATGCGAAAAATTTATCTGAACTGAATCTTATTCCAGAAAGTAGTGCATCCGTTCCAGTAGTCAACGACGTTTATGAAGAATGCGCCCTCAATGTGGTAATCAGAGCAGATTCGAAAGAAGTTACTGAGGCTTTATATTACTACATTTGGAGCAGCCACTACAAAGAACGCGACCCAATGACACATTCAACTTTTATTATCATTCAAACAAAATGGTATTTGTTTTTACCCTTAGGTGGTAATCGGAAATGGCCTTGTCGAATATTTGTTCTATCTTTGAACACAGCATTGAAATGGAACAATCTTATAAATTATTATTGTCCATACTGTCGTTGGGACACGCACCTACTTTCATCGCAAGATACGAGAAACATTGCAAATTTGAAAACGACAGATTTGCTCTATAAATGGATAAACGAAGTTGAATTTTCTCTATTCATTCAAAACATACCGGTACCGGCAGACTTTACTGGAGAGAAGTGTTTGTCTGCCCCTTGGAGTAAAACATATTCCGAATTACTTACTCAAAACGAAAACTGCAATTATCTTATTTTTATGATGGAAACTGTTGGAAATGTGTTAAACATAAGTGAGAGAATGCGATACACAAGTTCAAACAGTCTAAGTTATAATAGGATAATTGGTTACACTCAAAGTTATGACTATGGGCTGAGCACACTTTATCCAATCGATATCCGGGGGAACCGTTTAATTTACTGTGACCTTTATATAAGGTCAGAGTCAACTTCTGTTTCAATCTGGATCGAACCTTTTAAACCAACCGTCTGGTTTCTTGTCCTGGGTATCACATTTCTGTTATCATTTGTAATTCACGCAGTGGGAAAACGTAAAAGAGAAATGAACATTTGCAGAAATATTTTCACTGCGGTTGAAATCACTTTGAAACAACCTGCGCCCATTCGAATTTCTATTCATTTTTTACTTTTCACTCTCGTCATGTTCATGGTCACCGCCATTTATGAAAATGAAATTACAGTGAGTCTTACTTCCCCTATGCCAGTGAAGCCCTTGAAGAACCTAGGTGACATCGTTCGGGCAAATTACAAACTGCTCTTATTCAGTCGAGGTCGAGACATGACAAAGGAAACATTTCTTGAAGAGTTAAAATTCGATATAAAAAACAACAATTTAACTATACAGCAAATGAATGATGTAGTTGAACATCACTCAAATGATGTATCTCTTGAAGCTTACAAACTGGCCAAAAACTATTTGTCAAGCTTGAACCCTAAATATGCATATTTTAATCTTGAAATTGATGCTTCAACTTCAATGGACAAAACAACATCCTTTATTCAGGTTTTTCTGCCTGAATTTCCCTGTTTTAGCGTTGAAGAGAATTTGAGGTCGGGAATGCAATATTGGTCGTTTCTGTTTCATATTCGATTTGATTTTATCCAAGCTATGAAAAACTTTCATACTTTCGGTTTTGATCAATTCTGGATGAAAATGTATCAGTTTAATTACAAAACTTATTTACACCTTGTAAGAAGAAATGGAACAAGTGAAAATGTTGGAAAAGCTGACATGATAACGTTTTCAAATTTAATTCCTCTTTTTAAAATAATTGGGTTTTTATCTCAACTATGTATTTGCTGTTTTATTTGTGAGGTAAGGATGCTTTTGTCCAATTTACTTTGTCACTTGTTTGTAAATTTTTATTGTTTAGCGCACAAATGGTGCAGTTTATTTTATCGGAAGTTGCAAAGCAGGTGAGATGGAAAAGGGAGACACATTTAAATGAGTGACGAATCCACAATATTCATTTAATTACACTTTACAAATAATATTTAAGGACTGGAATATATTTTACATGTTTAATTTATAATTGTAGTAAAGAGAAAAATATATTTTAAGTACGTGTTTAATATTGAATTATCAGAACAAAAAATATGAAATTACAATGGTTGCTTTATTACAGTATTTATTTATTTGTCTGCTAGGTTAAGCAAAGAATAATCATATTTTTGTATGAAGATGAAAATGGTGGTTTATTAAATATTCTTTAATGTAGTCCGACATTTGAAGGCAATTTTTTAAATATTTAAATCGTTGATTAATATATTAGTAAACCTAAGACGTAACCCATTTTTGCTCAAGTTCATTGCGAGTTATATAGAGTTAGTAGGGCAACTAGAATCTAAAATACCAAAACATCTTACAAAACTTCATTAAATATTGTAGTATTAAAAAATAGGGATGAGCCTAATTATGCTGATACCCCGCATCTTTCGTTATGTTAATGATGGGATGAGCCTTAGGTGAGAGATGAGATGAGCCAAATAGAGAAAGAAATGGTGACATGACGAGAGACAATATGGTGCTGCTGATTACACGTAACGCGAGGGCGTTGAATATTGTTAGGAACCACAATTGAAATGGTACAAGTCACGAGGCAAACTTTCGCTTTCGCTACTTAATAAATGATTTTGTGTCACCGGAAGAAATTGCAAAAAACTACTTATGTAGTTCAAATCCACAATATTATGCATATTTTAATCTAGAAAATGTCACTTCGACTTCAATAGAAACAAAAACATAACTTTTTCAAAGCCTTCTGCCAAAATTTCAATGTAGTCGTGTTGACGAGGATTTGAAACTCAGGAATGGAATATTGGTCGTTTTATTTTCATTTTCGATTTGATTTCATAAAAGCGCTAGGAAATATTCATACTTTTGATTTTGATCAGTTCTGGATAAAAAGATCGATATTAAATTACAAAATGTATTTAGACCAGTTAAAAATAAATAAGACGAGTTTAGACATACATACGAAATGGGTCGAATATGATAATATTCGGAAATTTAATTCCTCTTTTTAAAATGTTTAGATTTTTGTTAGTCCTCTGTAAATGCTTTTTTCTGTGTGAAAATAGAGCGATTGTTTCCTTAATTCTTCATCGTTTACTTCTTACTGGTTATTTCTTAATGCACAAATGCTGCATTGCTTTTTGTGCTGAATTCCGACAGCTGCAAAGGAAATAAAACTATTCGGAAAAAGCGAAAAATCTTAGGTGAAGCGGAAATAAAAATGTGGTAGAAAGTAAAAAAATGAATTTAGTTTGAACGCATTCAAATCATTCAAATCTGCTTTTTGTGCTGAACGCATAATTAAAATGTAGCTTGTAATTAAAAAAGAAAAAAAATGGACCACAGGCTTTGTCTCTGGGGATTTTTAAGTATATTGCATAAAGTATTAAATATGCACTTGACATGTCTGAACTGAATTAGTCATTTTTTTTGTCCAGTGCAGGTCAAGTACATTTGATAACCTCGTGTGCATACGTAATTAAACTCAAGAGACTAACACCTGCATCAAACTATTTTTACACGACGGGCAAATTAACACATTACCAGTTTTAGATAGTTCATTATACAAAATTTACATTGTAAATAACCTAAAACTATAGGTTGTAATTCAAATATTTTATTTATCGGGTCCAAAATATTAATTTTACACGCAAAACTAACTTAACATAGCATTATTGGGGTATTGTATATTGTATAAAGCATTCATATATGAAATTCAAGTTATTCTTTATAACAACATCCTGAAATATGAATAAATAAATGTCCAATTACCTTATCAAAAATATTTGGGGAAATTTAAGTGAAAATATTCAGAATACAGGACACGCAAATGAGTGGCAATTGCGTAAATTTACTGTAAAATTAATCTGAGTCATCTTTATAAATCACGGGTTGATTTTATTATTGCTGTTTTGTATTCCAATAAATATTGTTTGTGTTTGAGAACGACCAAAAACTACCCGTAAATGGATTCTCGTGAATAATACTTTCGCAAAAAATGATGAAAACCGA
>JAQFZZ010000798.1:0-14311 GCA_034696405.1 Isotoma caerulea
TAATCCAGAGCTTCATATCAAAAAGTAATCTGTAATCCAGAGCTTCATATCAAAAAGTAATCTGTAATCCAGAGCTTCATATCAAAAAGTAATCTGTAATCCAGAGCTTAATATCAAAAAGTAATCTGTAATCTAAATTTTATGAAATTTACATATAGTCTGGGATTACAGAGATAAAAATCTTAGTTCTCAAAAATTTAATCATAGTTCCCAAAAATTTAATTATAGTTCCCGAAAATGTAATCAATAATTTTAGTCGAAAATGTAATCGGTAATTTTTTTCAAAAATGTAATCAGAAATTTTATTTTCAAAAATGTAATCAGAAATTTTATTTTCAAAAATGTTATCAGAAATTTTATTTTCAAAAATGTAATCAGAAATTTTATATTAAAAAATGTAATCAGAAATTTTATTTCCAAAAATGTTTAATTTTAGTATTCGAAAGCGTAATCTTAATCCATGCCGCAGATCACTGTAATCTCTTCGGCTCTGCATGATGCTGTTCAATTCAGTACTTTATTGTATACTGAATTATCAAATTGAAAATATCAAACTAATAAAAGTTCATAAAAATATGACTAGCCTAAATTTATATTTTAAAAACTTAAGAACTCAAACCGCAAAAAGTAATTGTTGATTTGAGTTGAGTTGGAATCAACAATTATTGTTCGAATGAACGACCGAACAACGATAAAAATTGTCAAGCATATAGAATGGTTCACGGACATAAAAGTAAAAGATATGGGTGTACTGTACTGTACTAACTCTACTAAATATTCTTAGGCACAAAAACAAAGAGATTTGAGTATAAACTAAAAACATTATAGCAAATTTTAAATAAAGTACCCCAAAATTCATCGTTTTGCAGCTACCGTAAGCCTGAAAAAACATTAAAGTACCGATTAACCTATTTAAATTTATGATTGCTTTGCTTGCCAAAAATTCCCTCTGGTAAGGTCAGCCAGCACAATAAAGTATGAATTTTAATTATAATGCAATTAAATTCGTATAGTAATAAACATAAAATTAATAAAAAATAGTTTGTAAAACATTCTGTGGACTTAATAGTAGTTACTATTTAGGTTTTCATGTTTTAAATTGAGTTGATGAGCCTGCTATTTGTATTTTTTACAGACGCATAATTTTATCATTTCTAAGGAAAAATTCTTCCCGAACCAGGGGTTTTAAACATAATTTTCTCCCCCAATTTTAAGCCCATTAATTTATAAATCCTCCCCGAACTAAGGTAGAAAATTTTTTGATAAGTCTCCCGCAACAACGCAACGAAGATTTAATTCTTTCCCGTCTCAAATGGTTAAACTAAAAATTCATTGTTGCAATGCAGACAGAAATTAAAAAAACTTCAATATCCATTCTCTAACCAAAATCTATTGGAGAAAATCCCTACAAATTGAATGAATTCGATTATATCGCGTAACGATATAGAAACATTTGTACTTTTTCTAATACAAAGAAAAATTACAGAAACCGTTTTTGTCCATTAACCGCCAGGTGAAATGTCCAGATGTTTTGTATACGAATGTATACTTGCAAGGTATGTCGGGGTTTGCTAAATTTTTAATAATAGTGGAGAATCACCCAGATTCGAAGAAAATGAGCTCGATGTAGTTCAGCTGTGAATATAAATGGATACGCATTGTTGCAGCGCAACTGTAGGATCAAGTTATTGCGATGCCTTGCAACAAGAGTAACCAATTTGTGCTCTTTATCTTCATTATCATATACTGATTTGAGGGTGCTTTCAACTTGCCAGTCCTCTCTCCATTTTCTATCGGTACTGACATCCAGTATGTGAGACGAAACTATATCACTTAATTCTTCTTCCACCCCACCCTCTGTATCGGGCGATGGGTTACATTCGCGAATTGGAAAAATCAGAATAAAGTGAAAAAATATCAATTCAGGCTTAAAAGTTCGCATTGTTTTTGTGGATGCAGAAAAAATTCTCCTACGTTTACAACAGAACTACAAACTGTAACTTATTTAAAACGGCAAGAAGTATTATGAATTAGTTTATTTCCTACTCTTCTTTTGTGTTGAAGGTTTTAACCAACCAATTATCCTCGCCACTAAACCAAATGTGGTATTTTCATATAATATAACGCGTTTTGGAATAACATGAGCTGTTTTAGTTGTTGCAACTTAATCACTGTTAAATAACTATGAAAAATAAATTCTGATTTTTTTCCGTCCATCATATATCTCGTAGCGTGCATAACCCATATGTAAACGCATTTTTATTGAGATGTAAAAGAAAACTAGGCAAAAAATTTCCACCCCGTGAAACAGATAAAAAACCCAGAAAAATATATATAAACACCCCGTAATAGAAAACACATTAATTGATTAAAGCATTCCGGAATCCATCAGTACATAAACCATATAAATAATTTATTAATTACCCCGGAAACCATTTAAAATACTGTCGGCGCAATCAGCGATAAGAATTTTTGTTTGATATGGGACTTCAGTGGCGTTTTTTATTGCCGTAAAGGAGAAGGCTTATGCCGGATTTTAAGTCGTGCGCATGACTTTGTTTTTTCTTTCTCCAAACTTTCCCTTGCTTTTACTTTAACCGACGTTAATTTTAAGTCGCTCGGTGAATTTAAACGTTACCGTGACTTTCTCTTTTCCCTTGAACTTTCTCTCTGGAACTTAAAATCACAAAATTCAAAATTTAATTTCAAATCTTTAGAAATCAAAACCGGGAAATTATATATGCACTAGAAATTCGAGATTTACATTGTGAAAATTGATTTCACTATATTGCATTGAATAAAATCTTTATTCAATGACTATATTGACTATCCAACCATATAGCATTATTATCAAAATCGATTGTTTTTTTTGTTACAAACTTGTTGAATATGTATTGCAAGAAAATATTTTTTTAGAGTGAAGAAAATTTGTCCACTGAATGTCAGATGGTTAATTTTGTATCGAATGCTAAAATCCTTTTGCTGTAATTATTTTTCGAAACTAAGAATATTAAATCATAATTTTATTAAAGCTGAAATCAAGAAAAGGTTCTATCCCGAAAGAAAAAAGTATCGACTGAATTGGAGTCTATACGATATTATGAGTAAACTCAGTACGTCAACAAAAACAGTTGAAAGTGGAAGTTCACAATTCTATTTGATTTACGTATTTATAATTACCGTAAAACCCGTAATACCCCGGATTAGAGCCCCTCTAAATACAGCCCGCCCTTTGGTCGCTGCATTTTTGATAAACCTCCAAAAGTTTTGAAAATGTATACCCAATTTTGAAGCTTTTGTGAATTAAAAATGCAAAGCTAATACAAAACGCGCTTAATGTGGTAAAAAATTAATGCTTTTTCTCAAAATTTTATTGGGAGTTTGAATTAAGTCCCCACCCGGAATAACTTTCCACCCCTGAATAGAACCTCACCCTTTTGAGGAGGTTGAAAAGTTAACTCCCCATGGGGTTCTATACCGCGTTTTACGGTATTATGTTCACATTAATAATGAATATTTAACCAAGACATGGATGGTGAATTAAATTGATTTGAATCGTAAAACTATTTTGGATATTTTCTGTGAGGAATTTAAAAAGTAAACACCGAAAGTTCTCAGTCACTCAATTATTATTATAATTGTAATTAACTTGCAAAGGGTACAATTTTTGTTCACAAAACTTAGAATGACTCGTGTCTAATTAATATTAATTTATTATTGTCGAATTTTCGTCAAAAGACAATATTAAGAATGAAAATGTTATTGTCTGAATTGAAAAAACTTTCTTTTTTCTTTTGAAAGTAGAACCTGGTTCAACTTTCAAAATACGAGGGAAAGTAAAAAGAAAGTAAAAGTCAAGGCGACTTAAAATGAGTGACAAAAGAGCAAGTAAAGGGAACGCCTTTCCGAAGGAATGCCGCAGTCGTGACTTTTAACTTAAAATCACGGAAAGGGAAAATTCGGGGAAATGAGAGCGTCAAAGTCACGGCAAAGTTCGACTTAAAATCCGGCATTAGTCTTCCAATGTCTCTCCAACAATGATTGATATTGCATAGGGATTATTTTTTTTAAAGTTTAATTTTTGTGTTTGGGAAAGGTTTTTTCTGAGAGAGAAGAAGAACTAACTAGAAATAAAGAAGACAAAGCTCTAAGGCTTCCGGGTATGTCGGGAGAAGTCTATAGGACTTGCCAACACACATAAACATAGCTGCCATAAATGCTCTATCACCTAGCTAGAAGGTGTGTTAGCGCAGTAGGTTGAGAGTTGAGCTCGGTAAATCTGTATCAAGGTTTGATTTGAGATAGATGCAATTTTTTGCTTTCACAATTATTACTAAAATTCATTTTTTTAAATTTTTGCACATTTTTTATGTAAATTGCATTTAAAAAATATTTTTAGAGTAAAAATCTTCCTCGTATTTTTTTATTTACTCTTAAATAATGAAATACCATTATAAATTATACAAAGTTTTTGCGTATTCATGCGTAGTATAACAGAGTTGTAGTTATATTTGGAAATATTCAAAAAGGATTCTCATTTACTACCCGAGGTATCCACTGAAATTCAACTTTAACATTTACTTATCTTACTCAGAAATAAAATCAAGGATGTGGTCTCGTGTCAATTCGTCAAAATTGTGGTACATTTACCAAGTAGGCTTTAAGTTTAAAAGCACATTTTCACTTCTTTTGAAATATTATTCTCTTAAGGCTGGGGCGTACAAAGATATGAATTGTATTATGTTGTATTATATGTTTATGACATCAACAATCCAACAATTTAAATTATATTTTAACTTGGTAATTAGTTTAATTTGCATTAAACGTTGTACAAGGAAAACCGCATAAAAATGCATAGTTTAACATTATAAGCATTCATAAACAATATTTTTACATAGGAAAAGTGATAAATGAAACCTAACTTTTATTTATAAAGAAGTTTTTAAACATCTCCATAAAATAATTATTCATTAAAAGACTAAGTTTATGTATGATGGCTTAAATTTACTTTTATTGTGAATCTTGCTGTAAACCATATATTAATTAAACTTTCAAAAAACTACAAAAAATTTGGGTTTTTATTTTTTTAAATCCCTAATCAATAATCAGGGATATTTACATTTCATTATTATCAATCATGAAATTCTTATTGAGTGCCAAATTTCTTAAGTGAAACATCGTAAAACCATTTTGCAAAAAGTATATTTTTACCGTTAAAATGTTTCTATAATGCACTTTAAATAAAAATGTACAATTTTTGTACCTCAATTTAAGAAATTTAGGATCCCATCGAATACTAGATCAAAATTAAAAGTTTGGAGGTTGAAAATTTACATTTTTAAACGTTCCTGTGTTTCAAAATTTTCCACTGAAATACAATTCAACGTTTTTAACGTATGGCTTTCGCTACTTGGTTAGAGCCGTTTGATATGGTTTATTTCTTTAACGTCAGCATCAATATTGATTGCAGAACCCCATTGAAGATTGACGTAGTTATGTTATATCCAGTTTTCCCATCAAAGCAAGAATTCTTTGCAACCAGTGTTTGACCATTTCTTAAAATTCAGTTGCTGGCTTGCTTGCATATTTGGCGTTAAAACGCTTATACAAAATTTGGAATTTTTGGTGTAAATTACTGTATCGGCTGTTTGTTATTCCCGCCAATGCTTTTTTTGCATAAATAACAAGTAAAGCATTGGCGGGAATGCAAAGACTATTTGCGGGAATTTAAAAAAACAGCTAATAAAGCAAGCAAGCAATAAAAGCAAAAACAACAAACAGCACAAAATATCCATGCTTTTTAATGTTTTAAACCACTGGTCGAAACCTTTAACAGATGAAATTACGAATACATCGTTCAATGTTGAGTTGAAGTGCAGTTTAAAGGGTGTAAATCAATTCAAAGTCAATTTTATCTGCCGTTCGTGTTTTGTCTTTTGCTCTATTACTTAAATTCAGGTAGTTAAATCATAAAATGCAAAAAGAGTTACCCAATCCACAACGATTGAATTCTTTTGCAAATTTTACAAAACATGGATATATTCATTTTAGTATATTATATTTAGTCTCCAGTTGTTGTCTGTCTAACTTTCAATGTGGGGTGTAATCTAACTCACCTTGTCAGATACAGAATGATTAAAAAATTACATTGTATTTCAAAAATATCAACGCAAATTTAATCGACCTTACCTTTAAAAATTTATAAAAACTCCTTCGGCATCCTATACCGCTCGAGATCCTTAAATTGCTTAATTCCCACTAAACCCAAACAACCATCTTTAAATTAACGCAGTGTTGATTTTTTAACTGTATTTGTTTGTCTTTGGTATTACTACTGAACGCAGAATGATATTGCAGATTCATGGTACGCAGCATTTTAAATCAACCAATTCTATCAAAATAAACCATATCAAACGGGTGTAACGAAGTAGTGGAACTAATACTTTTAAAACCTTTAATTGTTTTTCAGTAGAACATTTTAAAACAATAGAACATGTGAAAACGTAATTTTAAAACTTTAAAACATTATTTTTTGATTTACCAATCAAAACCTGAAAAACAACAAAAAAAACTTGAAATTTGACCTTTTTGACTTTTTGTGACCTTAAAAGTCATCCTACAGTACAAGACGATTTTTATGAATTCTGCGCCTTGGGGCGTACATAAGCGCGACCGGGGCGCTTCGTCGTAGGGCGCTGTATTTCAATCCTTTAGGTCCTTGAAAAAAACTGAATCCAACGCAAAAAACTGAATGTGAATACGTCATTTGGTTCTAGAGAAAATTTGCGACAGACGGACGGACAGACAGACAGACCATTTTCATAAAGTAGTGTTCCACTACTTATTAATTGTTCATCAATTTCATCGTTATATTTTGCAGAATTCATCCCCGATAATATTGTGTAATAACGCTGAGATGAAATGCTGGTTAACAGGTTTAAATAATCAAGTTTAAGTCAATGTTATGTCAACTTTCTATCAGCACTTTATTTGTTGTTTCAAACAATTTGCATGCAAATACTAGCCAAACCATTGTAGCCTTAGTGTTAAATACGATATTGAATATCAGTGGTGCCGGGTTCGATTCTTTAGAGTGAGATTGAAAATCATTGGCGACAAGAGGTGAAAGATAGAATTCAAACTAAACAGTTAACAAGATGCCTTATCCTCGTGATTAGCATATATTCTCGTTATCTAATTCGTTTCTCCATCTGCACGTTGCGTAAATCAGATACTTCAAAGGATAGCATCTTCGCATCTTTATTCGTTCCACCCATATGGGATGATGAAGTTTCTAGGTATAACTTACTCTAAAATACCTTAAACATTGAATGCTCATAATGCTCTGTAAATCTGTTAATCCGTCTGTAAAGCCGATAACTACCGAACGGTTCCGCATATCGACGTCACCCCTAATACACCTGCTCTAGAACCCCAAAGACTGAACGAGTTCGGAAACGGGCCCTGTAGGACCACACCTAAGGTCACAATAAAACGGTCAAATTTGTGACCCAATGATAAATATAGGGAAAAGTTTTCTTTCTAAATCCTTCTCCTCCACCAAAGCATGCTTTCCTTGAAGTACATAAACCCAACAAAACACATAAAGGACCCGGAAAGAGGTCAAATTTTTTAACTGAAGTTAAAGAAAATTCTTTTGAAATTTTTTGTCTAGATATGGTTTCTCCTCCACCAGCGCATGCTATGGGGTTTTAAAGGTTTTTAACTCTAATTAAGTTTTTTTTGCAGTACTTCAGGGTTTTTAACGATAATTAAGGGGTTTTAATGGTAGTTAAGGGATTTTAACAGTAATAAAGGGGTTTAAACGGTGATGAAGGGTTTTTAACGGTAATGAAGGGGTGTTGAGGGTAGATAAGGGGTTTAAACGGTAGTTAAGGGGTTTTAATGGTAGTTAAGGGGTTTAACCGGTATTTAAGGGAATTTAACGGCAGTTAAGGGGTGTTAACGGTAGTTAAGGGGTTTTAACGGTAGCTTAGGGGGTATTTAACGGTAGCTTAGGGGGGTATTTAACTGTACTTAAGGGGTTTTCATGGTAGTTAAGGGGTTTTAACCGTGGTTAAGGGGTTTTAACGGTATTTAAGGGGTTTTAACGGTATTTAAGGTGTTTTAACGGTAGTTTATGGGTTTTACCGGTATCTAAGGGATTTTAACGGTAGTTAAGGGCTTTTAATGGTATTTAAGCGTTTTTTACAGTACTGCAGGCGTTTTTGGGTGGTACGTTAAAGTTTTAACGTTAGTTAAGAGTTTTTAAGGATACTTTAGCATTTTTAACGGTGCTTAAGTGTTTTAACCTGTACCTAAGGGTTTATAAAGGTGGTTAAGGGTTTAAAAAAATTTTCCCTACCTTCCATATTAGGTCAAAAAATTCGACTTTTTTGGGGGTCCGTTAGGTTATATTTGGGGTCCCTGAGCAATGCGTTATCGGAGGAGAAGGAATATCGAAAAAAAAATTTCCATTGGGTCAAAAATTTGACCTTTTTATTGTGAACTTGGGGGTGATCCTACAGGGCCCTATCTACGAACTCATCCAAGCTATACGGGTCTAGATTATGTGTACCAAATTTGAAGACGCAGATTTGATGTCAAACGGTTCGGAAGTTATCGCACTGACAGACAGACGGACGAACGGACGGACAGACCGACAGACCATTTCCATAAAGTAGTTATCGCTTCTGAATAAGATAATAGAATTCAACGAGTAGAACCAGGTATACTATTTCTGTATCATCTTTAATCATCTCAAGATTTCTCTAACGATTAGTATTCAGTTCTAGGTTTGTTGGATGTTTTAAATTCAACTCAATATTGAAAAAATGAATTCAATTGAATTTAAAAATTAAACACCGAAGAAGTCGAATGAATTCTTTAACATGTACACAATATATTACAATTACGTTTGATTGAATATTAAGTTAATCTATCCCTTTGGTCAAAATATTGTTTACCAATTTGCATTGTTCATGGATTTTATTAAAACTCATAAAAACTCGACACACTTTAGCTTAACAAAAAATGTTTGAAGTGATAAATAAAGACTAGAAAACGTAATATCGTCATGTGAATTTCATTAATCTAAAGAAAGTGATGATTTTAATGAAACGTATCATATAATAATCATCTTAAACAAATGGACCTTTGAAAGTTTTGTGTTTGCTATTTATTATCATTATTACATTGTTTATAAAAAATATTTTTACATTTTCATAATTTGACTCTTCACGCAATAAGAAATGAGGAGAATAGCTCTACAGCCTCTATTAGACTTTATGTTTATTACGAAAGAATATTAATTGAATCGTTTAATGACCACGGAGCTAGCTGGGATGTGGTTAAGGGGAAACCTACGTTCATTTGTCTGATTACTGGGTTAAAGATTTCAGCTGTGGTTTTATCCTTTTCCTGGTTTCCTGTTATTTTTGTTGCTTAAAAAAATATCAACTATTTATTCCTTTAAAAATTAATTACACAGTATTCAAGATACTCAAGGTTTTTACAAATGCCTAAGTTTTTGGTTAAGTGTCTCTATATTTGTTAGTTTTGAAGCTTGAAATGTGCATTGAGTAAATTAACCGATAATTACACTATATAACACCTCGATTTCGAAGCAGTCATCTAAAAAACGCATATATTTATACGAATGTCCGTTAATATGATTAATATAATTCGCAAAATACCCGTATTCAAATTTTGAGTTTTAAACCATATTTGATAGATTGATGTGTAACAAAAAATGTTGAAGGTTAATTTGTATTTTTGAAACCAATATTACACACGCATTTGGGAGTAAAAAATTATTTTTTATAAAGAATCCAATAATTGGAAAGGGATTTCAAGGATGACGATTTATTTATCATTGGGTATTTATGGTGAAAGATTTCACACGCAAATAATTCTAAACGAAGTATGATTCCACATGCTTTTAACTTTATATCCTTGTCATTGGTAGACTTTGATTTTAAATAAAATGATTTAATATTTGTAAATATAATGATATTTTTCTTTTGTAAATAACATACTATTTATGAAATATTTTGGGATCATTTAGAATTTATGTGAAGATGCATTTATTATTTATGTAATTTTGTATAAATTCTATTTTAGTTTGGGCAATATGATTTTTGTATGGGATAAACGTATGAATGGCCCTTTTATAATTTCAATTTCAGAAACATTCCACCCACAAGCTTTAATTTAATGACTGACCATTTGAAGTTTCAAATGTTTTCTTAATAATTGAGTGTTAAGTTTAAATCTATTTGAATGCCAACGATAAAGTTCAACGCTTTCAATTTATTGGTGGTTTTTATGTTCTCCCTTTTTTCTGTAATACAAGAGGTGAAAGGTCAAGCGGTTGAGTTACCTCGGATTGATTGGAAATGAAGAAGAGGTCGATCCTCCCACTCAGCCTCCTCCTCCCCCGGCCACGAGGGCTCCAGGATCCACGAACCTTGAACTTGAATATAAACTGGGATAGGCGTAGGCTAGAATCGGTACGGTAAAAACCTTTGAACTATGTCTATATGTTTTAAAAAACCTCGGATGTATTATTTGAATGAAAATGACGTCTCTCTGTCCCTCACTCTGTCAATAGATTCTGTTAGCTTGGCTAAATGGTGGAGCATGACATTTAATTAAAGTGCATAGCTTAAATGGTAAACTAGTGATTGTAAAATAGTCTAGAACTGTCAATTGCGCAAAAATCCAAATTTAAAAACCTAACTTCCGACGTAATTTAAAAATATGTCCAAAGTTTGAAAATTGGGAAGTTGCAAATTGCTGAGGTTTAATCTGAGAATGTTAAATGGTTTAATTCAAAGAAAGACATTCATCACATCCATGTGCAATAGTTGTTAGGTTTTTTGTAATTGATTGCAGGTGAGCTTCAAGCAGGACTGGATTTAATGAACATGACGCTGTTGAAGCGGATTCGAAATTTATAGACGGAATACTACAACATCCTGTCTTAGAAAGTGGAAGCGTTGGAAGTTTCATTGAATATGAAGATAACAAATCTGGATGGAAGATTGACAGTGGAAATGAATATTTTCAATCCGATAATTGACTCTCGAGTGGTCGAGGTTAACCGAAGAACGGACACGGAAGTCGGACTACTGAAGGACAATCTAGAAGGTCAGCTGGCAGGACAGCTCTGGTGTACAGACAGAGTTGGGAGGGTAAAATCGCTGCTTCAGTGACAGACTGGAATAACGCTGTGGCGAATCTGGAGGGCGGGAAAATGCAAATGCTAATTCATTACAATGATCTGTGGAGGAAGAACTTTCGAGTTAATAATGGGACGTTTACGAAGATAAGGAGAAAGTTAAATACGATGGGATGAGATGTTGAACTTAAGGAATGAATCTTTTAGCTAGTTTAATGTTGTGTATTTGTACAATGTTTTACAAGGTTAATATTGTGATTAAGGAAACAATATTATTTTGAGTTATTTAGATAATTGTTTGAAGTTAATTTTGCAAAGTCGTTTATTTATATGGGACATTGGCTCTATATTACAGAAAATAAAGAATATATTGTACTTCGGAAGTTTTTTGTCTCCTCCGGAACTCCTTGATAAGAATGGTCGGTCGGTCTCTCGGTATGTCCGTTCATCTGTGTGTCTCCGACTTTATTCGAAAACAGTTTCAGCTAACGGGATGAAACGTTGTATTTGTTTTAAAGACTTTAATGGCTTTCCTAAGTTTAAAGATGGGCCCTGTAGAACTACTTCCAAAGGGAACTACCTTACCCTTTGAATTTTTTTGAAATAGACAAGTAGGGTGTCACCGAAAAGCTAATACATAATGGTTTGGGTAAAACAAAAATGATCAAAATTTGAAATGTTCCTCCAGTGGCACAAAAATTCAAATTTAAACAATTTTTTCATCGGATGGGTCTATTGTCATGAGACTTGGTATACATGGTCTATGAAATATACAAATACAACTACAATTAGAACATTTAAAAATCTGCCGCGAAAACTTTAATTTTTGAATTTTCTGGCTAAATAAATTCGAATGACAAATTCTATTCAAATGATACCAAATCGAATCTAAATGGTTTGCTCCGTTCCTTTTTACACTAATGTTTACAATGGCTTCTTAAGTGCGGAGTTGCGGAAGCGAAGCGAAAGAACTTTATGTCAACGGTTGAGCCGTCCGTCTGTCTTTCCGTAAGCACTGTAGCTCAAGAACGGGTTGACCTTTTGACATGCAGGTTTTTTTGCGTTAGACTCGTTAGATCAATGTGATCTTTGGTATTGAAAATTAGCGCGCTGCGACAAAGCGCACTTTTCGCGCTTATGAGCGCTTCAAAGTGCAGAGTACATAAAAATCATGTAATAAATGATGTCACATTTACAAAACGTCAGAAACTGAACTGTAACAATCGTTTTTGTCCTACGAGGTCAGGGAAGTTACAAATTGAGGTCAAAAGTCAAAAAAAGTCAAATTTCAAGTTTTATATATTTGGATAGATCTTGACGGGTGGAACAAGTTGAGATAAAACACTTATAGTGTAGGAGATGACCTTTAAGGTCACAAAATGAGGTCAAAGGTCAAATTTTATTTTTTATATATTTAGATAGATCTTGACGAGTGGAACAAAATGAGATAGGACACTTGTAGTGTAGGATGACCTTTAAGGTCACAAAATGAGGTCGAAGGTTAAATTTCAATTTTTAAATGCGGAAACGAAACGAAAGCACTATTTGCGAACGTTTAAAATTTAAAATGTCATGCTTTGACATGCATAACATAGGACAGACAGACAGATATCACACACAAACACACTCTGTCTTTGAGATTTATAATTATCGAATTCAGCTCATGCTTCTGCACTTTCTTATATCTGTTTTCCAAGAGTTTATTTTCATTTTGATTTGTGAATATATTATTTTGTTTTTGAAGACAAATCTTTAAAAAAAGAGGGTGGTTGGCAAATGGAGCTAATTAAGTGGGGTTTATTTGTTTATTAATAACGTTGGATGTCATAAATTAATGAATGGAAGTTTAATGTTAGTTTGAGCATATAAAAAAGTAATTTACAGGACTTACAGGGAAATGTTAATTTTTATAGGAAGTTATAAAAAGTAAACATGTGGGGAAAGAGGTAAAAAGCACAAAAGCATTGCTCATTTTCACAGTGAATTTTGAAGATAAATAATTATTAAAATGGGAAAGAACTTTGAGAATTCATATCAAGGCAGGAAACAAAACTAAACCTATAATGTTTTATGAAGGAAAGCTGAGTATCCAGCGGTAAATTTATAAACAGACTTAAATAGATATGGAGATCAAAGTTTTGGATCTTGAAACTTGAAACCAGAGAGATGAGGGTTATTTCTGTTTAAAGGATTTTGTTGTAGATATTTCCGTACATGTTGAGACAGTGTTTTTATGAGGAAGATAGTGTATTAGTGGGTGCGTAACTCTAGGCTGTTTCTATCATTCTTTAAAATAACATTTTAACCTTTAACTAAAATTACACAATAAATTTAGGTCAACATTTTTCATTCTATGTGAAATTTTATTTTTAAAAAATTAATTTTCGAAATTCAAACATAAGTTAAGAGTGAATTTGTACATTCGTTTTTTTGTTGCGAGTTTCCCAATTACCTGACAATGATTGAACAGATTGGTAAGACTTACTGGGATTATTTTTGGAAAATAATTCATAAGACAAATAGTTATTAAAATTCCTAAACTTGGACTGGTGAGAAACTTGGACTGGTGAGTTAATGAGGAGATTTATTTTTAATCTTAGCATAATGCAATAAGGTTGAGTAATTTCTAACGAATTGGATACGTTAAGATGAGGAATTTTAATAAATTTTGTAAAAATTAGCACAGACTTTTAAATAATAAAAACTATAAAATACACTTTCAGATGCGTGTTTCTCTAGAGTTCCTATTGTTCAGCCATAGGAAAAGGAGTTAAAAAGATATGGATTCACGAATTGAATTATTTAAATGATAAAAAAATCAGCAAGCTATTGAATATCGAATCGTTAATACCTGATCTTCTAACAATCGATAAACGTAAAACATTTAACTTCGATCTGTCTTTGTATCTTTTTTTGCAAAGGGATAAACATTGAGATAAGAAATTGCAGATTATGAAAAGATTCCAGCTTGTCTGATAAAATATTATAAAATAAACCATTGCAAACGGGTGTACCAAGTATCGTAAGATGAATATTTAACCAATAGACGCAAGCGTCCAGTGCAAGTGGATTACGCAATTAAGAACACACAGTGTGAACTGTTGGGTTGTAGTTTGATAGTTGAGAGTC
>JAQFZZ010000799.1:0-14307 GCA_034696405.1 Isotoma caerulea
TGAGTTACTATAAAAAGTCAAATTATGATTTTTCAGATGATTTGATTTTTTATTTATGAGGTCATTGCCCTCTTTAATAAAATCAAAAGGCAAGTGAAAACATAATTTGACTTTTTATAGTAACTCAATTTTCAGTTTTTTCGAAATTGACAGCGACAGAAAAAAGTTTCCAGCGTAAAAAAGCCAAAACTTATAAACCTCAACACGCTGAATTTTTTTAATTTCGTCCAAAATTGACGAATTTTTAAGCATTTGAAACTTCTTACATTGTTGCTTATGGGTATAAAATATGGGAGGGGCTTAGGATATCGTCATCCATAAGTCCATAAGGGCCTTAAAATAAAAAGATAGTAAAAAATCTCGCACCGATTTGGCATCATAATAATGACAATTCCAGACTTCAGACAAGATTCTCTCAACATCAGCTTAGACTTATTATGTTTCCTTCATCTCTTAAATTGTTACAGACAAAGTACGAATGGCAAAGTGTAAAATCCTTCACATTTTGACACATTCATTTCAACTAATTATAAAACGAAGTATTAAAGTATCATCATGATATAGAGTCCTACTTGTAAAACCCCTTTGCACCCCATTGACCGACCTGACCTTCACTGTCACAGATTTTTTTTGTATTTGAGACTTGAGTATGAAAAACCAGTGTCACTATTGTATATTTTAGTCTGTGATGAGGTCTTAATAGATTCGTTAAAAATGGATATGAGACAGAAGGAAAAGGTTGAGTGTAGTGTCTATAATCAGGACATCATTGACATAAAAATTTTGAATCGTAACGCTCAGAACAATAAAAAAGGTTACAAAAGTCTCGGATTTGTTAGTAGCTGAGAAAGAAGGGAAAATTGTATGTGTCATTGGATTAGATTGGTCATAAATAATACTGTAATAAGGAAAAAACCATCGAGGTCAATTGCCAGTATAGGCTGTGGAATTTCGGCTTCATTGACTGACTCTTCTCATGATAATCTCTACTATGAACTATGAAACCGTAAGCGTCCAAAGCGTATCGAATCAAACATCTCACACACTCACACATTTAATCTTGCACCTCTTTTTCGTGCAACCAAACCATTAAATTGACTGGAGGGATTACTATATTTTAGGCAATGGACTGTGGCTATTTATTGTATGTGATGTGGGGCCATCGTCAATGAGAGGGTGGCATGCTCACCAATTTCTATCAAAAGTGTAACACCCAACTAGTCTTTATCTTTATCGCAATCTATCATCAGGCATTTTTTTTCTATTTGTGTTACATCAATATTTGTAATTGTTCATGCTGGTTGGTGATGATGATAATGACTATACCAAGGGGTGGATTGGATTGTGGTCCATACAAAGTCCAGCCAAGTTCAGACAGACAGTATTCTGCCACAATTTTAAATTATCCTTGGTTTACTGCTCAATAATAGTTTCAAAGTTACTCACACTTAGTTAGCATTTCTTATATAGGTAATCACATAATAATTAGGTCGGGATATCTACTTACGCAGTTTTACATATTCCGAAAGTCCCTTGTGATTTTTTTTTACTTTCTTTTAATATTTCATAGTCATTGGAGATTTCAATTAAACATTAAAATCATATGCATTAACTCATAGTCATAGGCTAAATGGACAGTTCGCTATGTTCTGCATATATTTAAGGCTTAATTCAAATGCATTTCCAATTTAATCGTTTATTTCACAGGACAAATTTTTGGATTTTTCTGTCTCCAACAATTAAAATACTTTCGTAATTGTCTGAAATATTGAACACATAAGAGCAGAAAATAAGACGTCAGTACGAAAGATTTAAGACATTACAAAAAGCTAGTATGATCTTCGTACCGTATAAAATTATGATAAAGGGAGGCCCAAGTGATACACCTTTCAGAATTCGAGAATGATTGAAGAGAAGCAAGTCTTTGGATGAATCTGAGCTTTTTTATGCTAAGCTATTAGGTATATATTTTTGGAAGCAACAGGAGTCCGAATCTAAAAAAAAGTCAGACTTATAAAAACACGAATTCGGATTCTACACCGATCTGTAGCCCAAGACAGCTCTGAGGATCAGGACAACTCGGAAACCCTCCTCAGCTCCAAACTAATTCATCGTTTTTCCCGAAGAACTTCTTAAGAGTATTCAAAGCAAAAAAGGTATACAGTGAGAAAGTGAGAATTATTTATCCAAACTGAAGTTTCTTGCCGAGTGAGACTGACACTTTCCATCACTCAGAAACAAACAAGGCGTTGTGCACCTCTATTAATAATTGTGAGGGATAGAAATAAAAGCATTTTAATTTATCCCTGTATTTCATTATTACAAACGGTATTGTTAATTATCCCAGCGTTATCAGAAAATCTGAGCCATTAACCATCCATGTTTTCTTTTGTACCCAACTAGATAATCGAAATACCATTGTATAAAAAGCATTTAGACAAAGTATGCAAATGCGTTCACGCACCGTCTCCTTCAACCACACTGCAAAAATTCTATCCCATTAATATGGTTGTAAAATAGAGCGATCTGATTAAAAGCATTCTAACATTTTCATTTAGAGTTGAAATGGATAATTACACATAACGTTTCACTGCTTCTTATTAAAGACTGGATTCCATGAGGGAGGTGCTTTTCAAGCTTTAAGTGTTCTAAAATGCTCTCTGTGTGTAACACCAGATAAAGAATGCAAAACTTATGGGTACAATTATTATGCGAATATAAAAACGGTGAAATACATAAGAAACATATGTCAGTAGTCTATATGTAATCTGATACTTATTGTAACTCTAGTGCATAATGTATCTCTGTATTATGTGGGACAGACAATGAAATACAAGGATTCATCCTTTTCAATTGCATTTTATATTTTAGGTCCCTTCTACCATGGTATTAAAGATTTAAATAGTGGAAAGGGAGATAGAGCAATCCTGCACATCCTTTGGGCTTCCGTTCGTTTCACACCGTATTCCCTCTTTCTCTTTGTCTCTCTTATCGTCCTGTCCATCGAATACAACTCATCATCATCATCACTGTACATTATTATTGCCATTTTGGTGATTCTGGGTGTCACCAGTCGAAGGTATGTGTGTCCACATGTAAAAACCGTTTTTGCTTCGCCTTCACTCTCTCTTAGATAACCGACGTATCACCAAACAACTCACTTTCAGTCTCATGGTAATCTTTGAAGGGACAACAGTTGACTTGACAAAAGTACAAACGAATTCTTACATTTAGAGTTTGTAGTTTTTAAAAACCAGTTGCTGAACATTAATCAATATTCAAATTTGTTTATTCGCACTGGCATAGTTTTAGAAAAAATTCTAGTGAAAGTTGTGCCCGACTTTTATAAAAACTACTCTTTTTCAAAAAGAGTAGAGACAATTAGGAAAGTATTGAAATTCAAAGTGAGACTTTTCTGGTCATTTTTAATACTGTGATCTCTTAATTTGGAAAACTATAGTTTGCGTGCGGGATAGCGGCCACCTCATACGGGGAAACTATCTCAACAGGTTGAAGACATTTTTATTCAATTATGTTATAAACCATCTTATGTTAGTTAAGTACTTTATATCATTTATTTACTCTTGCTTTCCATCCAAAGCTCTCATATAACCCTATAAATCATTCGCTTAAAACATTGTTAAATTTAGCAAGTAAAAGCTTAGACTTATCCAATATATAGCCTAGCCATGCCGGGTCCTTCCTTAGATTCCTGATGATTTTACAGATTAGCTGTATCCTCTGTTAGCATTAAGACTGAAATGGATATATATTGAAAGCAGACTATAGACATTTAAGCGTTGACTTTGTCCAGTTGAAATTGAACACCCCCTATCTATATGTATTGACAAGGATTTGGAGACGGATTGCAATGTGCCACTGGGTAATTGTGCAAGTATACATTTAAAGTGATCATTTCCTGTCTTTTACTAACCTCCAGTGAAATCATTCTGACACTTTGGGAGTTTAACTAATTTTCTGCTTAGAATACCTCCGGGGCATCTCAGGACTTTATTGTCTTCCCTTTAAATGAGAAAGTACTTTCTTATAGATCCCTTTTTACCTAAGACTATTTTTGATTGGAATTTATTTTGCATATAATCACTGAACAGGATAATTAGTAGACAATCGGTAGACTATGATATTAGTCATGTGCTTAAAATAACACGAAGTGAATTAGGCAGTATTATGTAACAACATTTTATAGGCAGGATGGATGGGCTGGTTTAGCAAGTAGACTGGGCTGAACAGACTGGATAAAGGCATTCATAGCTTACAATGTTAAAACATTGATGAAACTAATTATGGTACTTTGTCATGCAAATGAGATGTGCTAGGCTGCGGTATCAATGATTATACCCGAGATTAATGGTTCGAGAGTACATATCATTGTTGTGTAGGCAGTTGATGTGTCGTACACGGTGATAAAGGGGGATATAAACTAAACAGTCGATTCATTAGTTGTCCAGATTCCAGTCAAAGATTCAACTGTGAGTTTTTGTGAGGCAGTCGGCGTTGTTGGCCATCATAATCATGAGATCATAAAGATGATCAGTTTGATCAGTGTCAGTGAGTGTGAGAGTTGATGAAATGATACATGTGCAAAATCTGGGGCTAATGAGGATGTAGTGGTGATATGTCAATGATCCCCTTATGATCTATGTGTATTTCATTCATAGTCTACGACGCTATACTTTATCTCACTCTCTAGTATCTATAAGCATATAATAGTCAATCTCAAGGGCATCTCTGTCTTGTTACCACTCATACTCGACGCTGGGAAAAGCGTCTACTTCAATCTTAACACTTAGAGCTTCAAAACCAAAGTTACCTTTTTCATTTAAAATTAAGATCTGGCTTGCTTTATATGAAATGGATTTTTTTAAACTTCAAAATCACTTGAGCCGAGAAAATTTTTAATCTTATAATCATATAATTATGTTTGAAGAAGTTTTAAGGATTTTTAAATTCATATATTACTTGTTGATGCGTGTATTCTGATTAGGGATGAGAATGCACGCAAATTTCCTTTTACCTAATTTAATTTAAGTACGTTAAGTGGCTGTCTAACATTCATCTTGTTACAGTCATGTTGTTACAATTTTAGCATTTTTAAGATTGTACTTCATATTAAAATATTATGGCCTTTTGCAGTTTTCATTTTTTAGTGTAAAAATGCTGTTGCTTTATTGCAGTTTTCAAAGAATTTTTTTTTCTAGCTTCCCATATTTTTAATGTGTTTTCCCGTTTTTCAAAGCTGATAATAAAATATTTGGAAATGTTGAAGTAAAAGGAAAAACATAAAAAAATTACTTTTTAAAATAATTTTTGATGTGGCACCATTTAATTTTCCGTTTTTATTCCTAGAAGAATTTTTAGAATTTTGTAAATGGAATTTGGCTCATTCAGTTTTTTGCATTTGATAAATGATAAGCCTTTTCCTACTGCATGCATTTTTAAAGGTTTGTTTTTGTTTTCTCATCTCTACTTTGACTTACAATTTCTCACATTTTAACATTGACTTATGGCATCTGCTACTTTTCTCAAGTTGGCGTAGGTAAAAATAGCATTTTTTTGTTTAAGGTTAATTTCACACTAGAGCTTGTCACTTTTATTGATCATGCTTGAAAAATCAAGTAGTTCACTTCATAGTATGACCACTCAAATTTACAAGTGATTTCTTAAGTCACTCCAAACAACCCAATTTTAACGAATTGACGAAAAGCATCAATTTATTTACATTTTTATCATTCAATTTAACTATTTTAAATTTAGTATGAAGATTCATGAATAAAAAAGAGTGCAACCATGAGCCACATCAAATGTGTGATAATCAAGTAACAGTAAGAAATACTAATTTAAAAAAGGTCAAGAAAGTTCAGCTGAGTCCTCTTGTCAAAGCGGGTCCACTTTCATTTGCTTCATTTTTTTCTTCCAAGCTTATTATTTAGTTCACTGGTAAAGATACGAAGGGTCGATCAAGTGTTATTAGATAAACGTTGTAGTGAGTAGATTGTCGAATAGTTCAGACTGTCGAGTATCAGGTCACTCTCAAGAGAATTCTAAGATCAAATGTTATTCGCTATTAAGTTGTATCGAATTGTCATAATAAAAAGTATTAATATATATTATGGATGAATGCTTGTGCTTAATTACTTACGAAAAGGAATGCAGGATAAATAGATTGTGGAAAAGTTCATACTGTCATCTTTCCTATTTTATAATAATCATAACTTATGCTGGAAATGTCAAAGAGACCACAAGAAGAAATTTATCAATGTAATCAAGCCATTTATTTAGGTAATAATATCAAATGCTATAATTGAGCATCCATGTATTTATCCTTATATTTTTTACTCCTGTGTGCGAGACATGTTATATATGCACTTTATCAAAGTTCGCATGCACAATCCTTGTTATTATGAGACTGTATTTTTGCACAGACTATTGCGTTTTCCTATTTACCTTAAAAAATTCAGAAATCTTTCAAAGTCACCAATTAAATTCATAAAGGCATTTAAGGTGAATTAGGTAATTCTTTTAATGTTAAATTAAAAATGAGGAGAAAGTTTAGCAGCCTACGGTTTTTACTTTATAGGATCGTGAGTAAAACGAGTTAAATCTTAAATTAAAGTGGATCTCGAGTAGTATCAAAGCAGCGTCTAATAAGGCAGAAAGTGTTATTTGGCCATATAGCAACAGGCGCTTATGAATAGATGAAAGATGCGAGAGTTGAATTAAAGAATGTCTTATTGAGGGAGAATGAATGTGTATAGTTATTTTATAGAAATGCCGATGAAATAAGGAGAGGACTTGTTGGACATTTGCAGTTGGTGGTAGTAGTAGATGATCATAAGCAATAAAAATTAGTCAGAAGGGAGAACTGGAGCTGGCAATAGGCCGGAGAACAAGGGTGTATAATTGACACTTCCGCAATTTAACTCGGTGGTGGTTGATAGAGAAGGTCCAACAGACAGTTTTATACGAGAGATGCAAACCGTCCTCCAAGTGGTCAAGTGCTGTTCCTCCCTCATCATCATAATAGATAGTGTGTTCAGTTCTCCCTAACAGTCTGGGCTTTCCCATTCTTCCAAGTTCAATCCACTTAGAATTTCTTTTAAAACCCTTTCATCTAGTCCTGGGAAAATTTTACAAATAATTTATGGTTAAAAACCAACGTCAGTGATCTCAAAATCTGTATTCCAAGGAACTTGCTCGTCCTACAGTGGTCACATATTTCAATCAATGAATAGAGAGTGTATGGGACCTTATCATTGTTTGGGTGAACGGAACCATAATTACATCATCATACTGTAGGCATTCAGTATCAACATTGACTTCGAATGTGTGATTGATCTTACTTAAGAGAAAGGTGCTCCATGACGGTGCTCCACTTGTGAGGAGGCAGCTCAATATACATTCTCACTTTCTTATCTCGCATAATCCATTATTTATATCGTATTTTTTCGTACTTTCATTTACTGAGAATAAAATAAGAAGAAGAAGGTGGCTGGTGGAATTGCAAGGAAGGTTAACTAAGAAAAAGATAAACCAATAAGTGGCTGTGACTAACTATAAGTGTCTTGTTACCTTTTTATGATTGAATTGGACTGCCGCATCGTCTAATGACACTTGGGGAACAGTCGAGAACGGGCTGTGAGATGAGCGAAAAGTTGTCCACTGAAACAAGAGATAAAGGATTTACAATGGAGATGAATCAATTTACAAGTGGAAATGACTCTGGGGCAGCTTCGCCCAAGATGAGTAATGCTATAGCCGCCCAACTTAATGAAGAGCAGGCCAAGGTGACTTCCGAAAAGGATTTACCTCTGCGAGGAAGTTGGTCCTCCAAAATTGACTTCATTATGTCCACCGTGGGTCTTGCCATCGGTCTTGGAAACGTGTGGCGATTCCCTTACCTCTGTTATAAGAATGGGGGTGGTAAGTTATTCACTTTTTTTGCCATGAAATCTTAGACATTTTTTACTCCATAGTTTAAAATACTTTCCAAAGATATTTTAAATGCATCGATGCATTGATCAAATCATTAAAACATTTTGTATGCTAAAGTTATTTAAGCTCACCTGAGCTAAATCTGTCTCTTTTCACCCGGAAGGAAGTTTGGGGTCTTGTGAGATCAAAGACATTTCAAAATATTCCTTATAAATATTTACTACTTTATGAAAAACAAAAATTCAATCTACAAAAAATCATTCATCTTTTACTAACATCAATTAGTGAAAAATCATAATGAAAATAATAATGATTTATAATAGAAATAAATGAATATGTTTTATACAGGTGCATTCTTAGTACCATACGCCTTGACAGTAATCATGGCAGGTATACCTATGTTCTTTATGGAGTTAGCTGTAGGACAATTTTTAACAATTGGAGGTCTCGGTGTATGGAAAATTACTCCTATCTTCAAAGGTAAGTATGATAATTGCACCCACCTACCAAGGCTGGAGTAATCAACAATGAATTATTCATCTAAAATCCCTTCCATCACTTTCACCTGAACCCACGGATTTACTCTTTCAAATTGATTCTCTGGAGCTGTATCGGATTTTGGGGGACGAACTAACGAATACAGTTTATCAGATCCGAACTTAATTGGTTTTTTGTGGAATACAGGTGTTGGGTATGCTGCTGCTGTCATGTCATGTTGGATGAACGTCTACTACATTGTAGTCTTGGCCTGGGCTATATTCTACTTTATCATGTCCTTCAGTTCGAGTGAGTTCACCCATCCCCTTCATAATTATCTACTTTCTTTCGCCTCAAGTAGTTTAATACTAAATTACAAATTTGTAACACACTAAAACTTTCGTATAATACATACAGGCACTTATCTATACTTGACTACAAGTTTCAAATCCCCCAGTGCATACTTCCAAGCTTGCATGAAATCAGATTTCCTTGTGCATGAATCGAAAGCAAGGCATTCTTACTAATAAGCATATCTTAAAAATCTGTCTACATTTTGTATTTGAATACCTTAAATGCTGCCAAGGAAGTATTCTCTTCTTTTTTTGTAGTTTAGTGAAAAAGCCAATCATTTCAATCTGACAAAAGAAGTGCATAAATACGATCGCAGGGAAGAATGTCATGTGAAGAAAAGGAATGTTTAAATTGGATGTATTTCTGGGGTTCGTGACCCTCTTATTTGATAATACATGATAAGCCATACTTCACCAAAATAGAGATCAAAATGTAGTCAATTCAGATCAGCAAAGCTTTTATATTCTATTCAAAATATTTAATTTCATTGCCTCTTTTTTTCACTCTGTCGTGTTTGCCTAGAATCTCTGTATCTAATAAGTTCCCTTTCAAATAAATGATATGCACATTCCTAGACTACAGATTTCCCATTGAATTGTTACGTGATGGGCGAGATTTCGAAATAATTGCCTACGTTCTCATCCCATAAATTTAAGATTATATATGCATAGAGAGGTTGTATCGTTTATTCAATACTTGAAATAACCCATATAGCACTACCATGGAGTGGCTGTGACAACTCATGGAATACTGATCGTTGCTTGAGCGAAACGTTCAACCGCGCTGAGCTCTGTCGCCAATCATTTGAAAACGGTTTGAACACAACAGTCTGTACCATTGGGAACCAGACCATTCCCCTGAAGAATTTGTCCGATCCGGTTAAAGAATTTTGGCAGTAAGGCGTCATCAACTTTTCATTATGTTGATGGTAATATCGAAAGAGGACATTTCTAAGCATCTGATTTCTCCTTTGTAGGAAACGTGTTTTGGATATCTCGACTGGAATTGATGACCTTGGTGAAGTTCGATGGGAATTGGCTGGAACACTTCTACTCGTCTGGATTATGGTCTACTTTTGCATTTGGAAAGGGGTTAAATGGACTGGGAAAGTCGTCTACTTTACTGCTCTATTTCCATACTTTCTATTAACAATATTGTTGATCCGAGGAATCACTCTTCCTGGTGCATTTCTCGGGATCAAATTCTACCTTATGCCGGACTTGTCTAAGCTATGGGACTCGCAGGTGTGGGTTGACGCAGTTACGCAAATCTTTTTCTCTTATGGTCTTGGTCTAGGGACCCTTATTGCTCTTGGCTCCTACAACAAATACAATAACAACGTGTACAAGTAAGCTTTCGCCCTTCTCAATGCTACATAATATGATACTCAAATGTTGTATATTTAATGTAAGTACTTCATCATTGACTCGTATGCAATGAAGTGTGGAAAAAGAACTTTCACTGAAATTTCATCTTCTTCAGATAATAAAGGGTGGAAATGATCAATCACTCTTTTTTCATGTGTTTTATAGGGATGCTTTGATTGTCTGTTGTGTCAACTCGGGTACAAGTTTCTTTGCTGGCTTCGTCATTTTCTCAGTCGTTGGATTTATGGCACATACACAGAACAAACCTGTAGCAGAAGTTGCTGCATCGGGTATCTAAAATACTATATACTTTCCCCTATATTCCCCTTAAAGATTTCAGTCTCATCAGTCTTTCCCTTAGAGTCATGCTCTATTAAATCATCCGTCATCATTTGATCGACATATCACAAAAGTGCTTTCTTATTTCCAGGACCTGGTCTGGCGTTCTTGGTTTATCCCTCTGCCGTTTTGCAACTTCCTTGGCCATCATTCTGGTCTTGCTTGTTCTTCTTTATGCTCCTGTTGATTGGACTTGACTCCCAGTTTTGCACCTTGGAAGGATTTATCACAGCGATGGTTGATGAGTGGCCACGTCAACTAAGGCCTAGGAAGGAAATATTTATTGCTATTGTTTGCATCATCTCATACTTGATTGGTTTAGCCTGCGTTACAAGAGTAAATGAAAATTCTGCAGCGTATAAAAATTTTAAAAGGGAATGGGCGTGTTTTAAAGGGATGTTTTTGTACAGGGTGGAATGTACGTGTTTCAACTGATTGATTCGTATGCGGTGAGTGGCTTGGTACTCTTGTGGGTCATCTTCTTTGAATGTATTGCTTTCTCCTGGGCATTTGGGGCAAGTCGGTTTTATGAAGCGATTCGAGATATGATTGGTTACTATCCAGTTCCATGGTGGAAGTTCTGTTGGTGCATTTCTACTCCAGGGATCTGTGTTGTAAGTGTCTCATTTCACGATTTCAAATTTTCATAAGTTGGAGTAATGTAATTATTACTATCACGCTTAATGAATGCCATTGCAGGGAGTATTTTTGTTCAACATCATCCAATGGACAGAAATCAAATACCTAGACTACAGTTACCCATGGCCAGCTCACTTGTTCGGATGGTTCTCAGCAATGACAACGATGATATGCATTCCCGCATACGCGATTTGGTTATGGCGCAGAACTCCGGGTGACTTCCATACGGTATGCTATCACAGTAAAGAAATATACCCTTTATGCCCTCCTATTTTTACTTAATTTTATATTGGGAAATTGAATTTCAGAAATTCAACCTGTTGGTACGGCCACAAATAAATTTGGAAGATATCCGAGGTCCTGGCAATGCCTTAACGTCGGACATTACAACACTTTAATTTATTCCTTTAAGTTGTATGATGCGTCCTTCCTTTACCATGTATGTTAATAATACATTAAAATTATTCTTCGTTCATAGATTTCCCATTTTTTCGTATGTTATCCGCAGGAGTAGTTGGCAAAACAAAGCTTTTACCGATTATCATATGGTACTGGTGTGTGGTATAGCGTATAAACGAATGATGCGTCTGTTATTAACTACAATATTATAATCACTACTTCTCGTATGTATCTTAATTAGTGTTACCATTTATTTAAACTCGAGTATTTCTAGGTTTTAGAGAGTGAATGAGGTATACCATTATTATACGTAATTGTTGAATGTCTCTTCTTGCATGAATGTCTGAGATAGGATAGCTAATTCGTGTTCTTACTTTATCCACAATCTGCTTCGTATTTTTGTTCATATTGAAAGAGTGAATTTTAATTTTTACCTGGATTCTAGCATATTATTACTTTTCTCGGCATGAACGAAGACTAAGAGTGATGTTCCTCACATTTTTTATTGTTTAATGAATGCTGTATTTCTACTCTCAAATGAGATATTTTATTATTATTCGTTATTTTAATCAACATTCTTATCATGTGTCTGATATTTTTCCTTTCTACTTTAAGTTTTGAATGAGATTAGGTATGTAAGGGGATAAATGGATTGAAAAAAGCATTTATATAATTGTAAACTTTCTCCTTTTTCTGAGCTATTATTATGTAAATTCTTTATTTAACTTGCTTTTTAAATTTAAAATGGATTCAGAAATTTAAGTCTTCCTACTAGTCTTCCAGTATATGAAATAAAATTTATTAATAGTCTACAAACAAAGGCACAATACAAGTGCAAAAGTCAATCCACAATTCTTCCATGGCAGACAAATCGTAGATGAAATTTTCCCTTTGAAAATAAGGGAACATTTTCAAAACACAGATTAAATCAGAAACATTAGAAATATAGAGTTGTGAAAATTTCGTTTAAATTCTTCATCGCATTTCCTAAAAGTAGCTTTCTTTCTCTTTCTCTCTACCTTTTATGAATGTTAGATTAGAAGTGGTTAGAAATAGGTAATCTTAAGGCTGGAAAAGTTGAGACTGGCCCTCTCAGATTCTGTGTAAAATTAGATGCGTTATTAAGTCTCTACCCGTTAGTTTGTAATGTATAAACTATTATAATAATAAAATTCATAAATACTGATGAGGAATGGACTCAAATTCAGTGGAGCTACAAGAAATCTCTGCAAAACTCATACAATTGCACAATGTCATTTGCAATCTTGTGTCAACCAAATTTCTAATCATGGGTGTTCACTATCTCACCAATAAACTCAATTATCAAGAGTCGGTCTCACACACAATGATAACGCAGTTGGTATGCAAAAAATGGGTTACTTAATTGTGCTTCTTATTCATGAAATATTAATTATAACTAGGAAACTATATAGATATAGTAACAATAGATAAAGTACTGTTTAAAATATATTATATGTGAAATTTGCTGAGTATGATTTCAAAGCTATTAACGTGATTGTTTAGATTCGAGTTGTGATTGTTGGGATGGATGGAAGATGTATGAATAATTGTTTAGTTAGGTAGGACTATTGCCAAATCTTCATACTTGTAACTCTGTACATTTCAATTATTATATAGGCAGATTTATTTAATCTATTAAAGTGTGACTGTGTGCAAATGGCTAAAATTTTGGTTGTGTTAGATGTTTTATAAGTGTGATGTGTGTGTGTGTCATGTAAGTAGAGAATAATCGATAATTATGTAAGGTAATTAATTACTTCCTAAGTGTTGGTGTTAAGAATGTAGGCTAGCAGACTGGCAAAGCTTAATCCTTATGACAAATGTGAATTAGTACAGTAAATTGCATTGCTTTCTCTCGATATAATAGGAACAAATTTAAGTATCAGTGTTTAAATTAACTTAAGGCCACTTGTTAACCAGGTAATGAATGTTATTTACGTGTGCAAGAGTAAGAGTATGAGTTAGTCTAAAATAATTTAGATTTTAAGTGATTGATATTATTATTATTATGGCATTTCAGTTACTATTTCTTATTTGAATATTCAAAGTGCTTTTCCGTGATGCTAATCATGTACATGAATTTTAATTTGCAATAAAATCTGAGTTTAAAAAACTGTGCTACTACCTATGTCCTATTTATTACCTAATTGGGTTACGAAAGGTGACATAATCAATAATAATATCATTATTCCTATTTTGGTACAACCTTGTACTTTAATCTTCGATCCTTTTGTAATACACTTCTTATCTGTTGCTGAGTTAAATAAATGTTGGTTGGAGTATTTGGAGCAATTAATTAAGAATGATAACTTTCTAGTATCCGCTATGGAAGTTATCGTGGAAAGCAAGATTTGGCATAAAAGAGATTACATTTCATATTACATATTATAGATTATTAATTTCATTGATAAACCATGTCCAATTCATATGTTAAAGTATCATTGGCGAATAATATGGTTAAATTATTATTAGAACCTCGACAAATGGGCATTGTTGTCGCTTACATAATTTCTGACTATTCTTATAATGTGTTACTTCATTATCAAAATAATAATGAATGCACGACACAAAATGGATTAGTCTATAGTTTTAGTCTATAGTAGTAATGGATTTAGTTTCGACTGCGATTCGTAGCTTTATTGAAGTACCATTTTCCACAGTGTTAAGAGACATCGATATCAACTAAGAAATATGTTAGCATAATTTTCGCTTGGCGAAATAAAAACAAAAAAATAGTGTAGCCATCGATTCTTGTAAT
>JAQFZZ010000800.1:0-14306 GCA_034696405.1 Isotoma caerulea
AGATATATGAAAGTCATAAATTGTTAAAACTGCTTGTTGCGGCTCATTTTCTTATGGTAGGTTAAGAAAAACGTGTAATTTTTGTCCCTTTTTAATACTGACAACTAACAGCTTTCTTCTTGATTGCATATTCATTCATGCAAAGAACTACTGACTCATCTTCATTTAAATTTTACAAGCAAAGAAATTATCCCTTTTTAATCTACAACATTGACCTGATCCGTGTATATATCGTCACATCAACAAATTGCCTTCGTCACTTCAAGTTCTCATTTCTGTTATTGATTTCTTCACTTAAAAATTTATTTTTCATTGAATTAAATCCATTAACTCGTAAGAGAAAATCCTGCTGTATCATAAGTGAATGATTGCTTTTGGCCAAGTGTTGGAAATTAATTGATTTATTGCAAACATTAATACTTTTGAATGGTAATCGCCAAATCTTGTTAAAATTAGTATGCGTCGGCTTAAGTCTTAAGACAGCTTTGGAATTCTTTAGAGCTTGAAAAATGCTTACTTAGTGGATCAAATGTGCGTGGGATCAAGGATTTAACTCCTAAATTTATTGTGCGACGGAAGTCGTTTCATGTAACAAGTAAAGGGGCAGTGCAGATTTGCATATAAGAACAAAACGCACAGTTTTTGTTATTTATTACCGTCCTATAGTGTTCTTTTGGGCATTAATGCAAATTTATAGAAAAATACAAAAAATGTATCTCTAAAGAAAATCCTTTGGCATGAAAGTGTTAAGTTAGTATAGTAACTACACTAATTAACTACCTACTCAATTTTACTTTTCTGCTAATAAGCTAAACAAAATTAAAAACGATGAAAAAAGTTCTTAATTTGGAAGTTATCGCCTGTGTATTGCTGCATTTTGATAAGGAATGAAACTTATTCCACCTCAGTTTTTATCACACAGACCACAGGGGTTCACTGAAAATATTAAAAGTCACATCACACATACCCTAATGAGTTTAGAGCCCATAACTGTGCAATGCAAATACAATTACAGCTTTATTCGACTATTTATGATTTATGGCTCAGAAATTGAATTTACAATCTAAAAACTACGTCGTACACCAATACATACACTCATGATTTGCTTTATCAATATCATCTCTCCTTTGATTATAATATTGATCAGTGGGATGGGAATAATCTGGTTGGTGTATTTAATGGCTTTTTGAAGGATTGCAATTAGCAATATAACAACAATAGGAAGATGATAACAATAGTCAATAAAAAGAATCTGAAAGATAAGCGTGCTCAGATGGTGAAGATAGAATAAATCGTAACGGGAATGAAATAATCGCCACGGGTAGACCTGTTTCGCTTCTATAAATTACGACCTCTGAACTCCACAACTGTACTTGCAGAAGCAAATCTTACTGATCATTCTACTGATTGCTTTCTACAAATTCTTATCCATCCATCGTATTTACCAGTGCGTACTTTTATTTCACATGGGAAAAACGCTTCTATCTTTATAATATATTTGAACTTTTTAAATGGAATATTTCTTTTCAAACTATTTGAATAAAAAGTGTCGAGAGAGAACCCACGTTCCTTTTTTCTTTCTTCATGATTGATCTGTAAGTTTTTGGCTCATCAAACTATTATGATTCTATTGGGATGGGATAAAGAAGACAAATGGAAAACAGATTAATCTGCTACAGTCAACAGTTGGGTTGGTAAAGTGTAATGTATTAAATATTAACATCGTGAGAAAACAATTGATTC
The DNA here is from genome assembly GCA_034696405.1 of Isotoma caerulea. Taxonomy (NCBI): domain Eukaryota; kingdom Metazoa; phylum Arthropoda; class Collembola; order Entomobryomorpha; family Isotomidae; genus Isotoma; species Isotoma caerulea. The sequence continues at coordinate 1,744 of JAQFZZ010000800.1, forward strand.
CCTAAGGACAAGGTTAAAAGCTTCGTGCAAGCATCAGCTTATAAGAAAAACTACAGCAAAGCAAAAAGCTTTTGTTGATTCCAGTCACTGTTTCCATTCCATTATACATTTTAAATAGGCTTTGGGCAACAGAAGAAGCAATATTTGCTTGCTGATTACGTTTGCACTTTACTTTGCATATGTAAGGTAAGGTAAGGTAAGAGGTTTCCGTCAGTGGCAATTAATACACAATATGTAGTTAAGCCACTTGGCCATGAAGTCTCAGCACAATAGTCTTTCACACTTCCGCCCTAGGTTTAGTTCCACGGCTATTAAGGTAATACCTTAAAAAATACAGTTTTTCAATTAAAAAAAAGTATTTTTTTGTTCAAACGATGGTCAAGTGTGCAATCGATTCAAGAACAAATATGCGTTAGAAAACCTATTCAAACGATTACGAGTTGCAAATGGCTTTAAATCACATTAAATTCAATATAATTAGAATTACATTGTAAAACTAATGGCTATGCGATTTACGAGGATCTTTAATAGATAAGTCCAATAGATTTGAATCCTTTAAAGTAAATATACCTTTTTAAGTAAGATGTTTACCTCTAGCTTCTTTGATCTACAATTCCAAGCACATTTAATGTATATGATGTAAGGACATAGGACGTTAGAATAACCCACTGAACCAATATTGGTTATCAAAAGGATTCATCTTTCAAAAACATCACTTAACATAAAAATGTGCCAATTACAATAATATCGCTAAATTATAGGGAGACCGCAAAATCTATTGCATAAAGATACATAATAATGACTTCACGCTTATCTCTGAAAGTTATCTCTCTGCTATAAGAAATCGCTTAAAAAATAAAAATTGGCACTGGTACAAAATATTGAAAAATAATTATAAAATTCGGTTTCCGTTGTAGCATGCACTTTAAGAAAATAGATGTATTTATAATAGGCACCTATAAAAAATTAAATTAACTAATTGTAGGCCATAAACCTTCGGCACGGTACAAAAAAGGTATGAAAGTGCAGAAATAATCGAATTGAGATCAAAGATAAACATGATAGGATGTGGGATGATTAAATTATTTGATTCGATTAGATTATTTGCTTTGGCACCATTTCGGCTTCCCTTCTCATTGTCACTCAGATCCTAAATTAAATTGCCTTTTAAAAGGAACCGTAAAACCAATTGATCGAATTCTACTTCTTCACAGTCTGCATTTGTTATTACAACGATTTGTTACAGTTACACTTTTCCTCTGACTCTACTACGATTGTTAAAAACTGTGTAAACAATCTTTATACCAATGACAAAGATTACCGACTGTTTACAACTTCCTTCGGCTCTTATTAGTTTTTTAAAAGTCACAATGAGTATTTTTTCAAATAGCTAATAAAAAATCTTTTGATCTTTATAAAAAGATATAAATGGGCCACCACATGTGTGTACTTTACTCTCATAAACAAAAAAATACACACTGATTTACTGAAAAGTTAGAACTGTTGACTTGTCTATCTTAAGTCTTAACCTTAACAAGAGATTTTTTAACAAAAACATGAGAAATTTCCACCATTCACTAATTTGCTGTAGGTGTTACAAATGTCATGACATATTTTAATCATGTCAGATTTTCGCGACCTCCAAAGCACTTAAAGGTGGAGTGTTGTTGTTTGCACTCAAAGAAAGAAAGATTATCTCTGATATTAAAAGAGAAAAATAGGGCTGCCTTAAATTATAAGAGGAAAATAAGAATGTGTCCAAATCTTAATTGTTTGCATAGGATTATAGGAGGCTGTATGTCATCTTTTGATTTAATTGAAACGAGCGTCAAGATCATGCCTTAAGTGATTTTCCAATTTTTTACGCCTCTAACCATCTATGGGAGTCTTAAATGTAAACATTTAAATTTCAATATGCATTTCACTAACTAATTACACATTTTTATACACCGTGACATTAAAGCATGCACAGTTTGCAATATTATTTATAGGTAGTCTTTTAAAATACCTGAAGAAATTTTGTAAGAAGTTCAGACAAGGGTCCTTTTGTGATCTAGTTAATTACTGCATTATTATTATTAACCAGTTCAATTATTGTTTTACTGAATTGATATGCATGAAACAATCTAAGGTCAAACTTCTATTCAATAATTCAATTATCGACAGCATTTCCAGCCCTTCTGTATATCTTCACCTAATTCAATCGTAGGAGTGTCATCCGTCAGCAGGCCAGGCCAGGCCACTCCACCCAATGTCATCAGTTACATTTGCATGAAACAGTTACGGTCATAAAAATGTGAAACGTAATTTCGTAATTGCAATAGTTATAATTTCTATTTGCGGGCACAAGCCAAGAAATGGGTCGTCTGCTTTATAATAATCTATATAAATTGTCTGAGTATGAAACAAGTCAACCTTCTAAAGTTCTAGAGTAATTAATGACTGGTTTTGGTTACAGAAGTTGCACTTGCCAGCTGGTTTGGTTTGGGACGGAAGTCGATCAAGTTTAAAGTGCAACTCTAAATTCGTACACAATATGCAAATTATGCAATAATAATACATAAAAATAAAATAATATATAATACAACGGGACAAAAGGGCTTATCAGGAAATGATCAAAATCGGACTACAGAAGTTACATAATTTTATATTAAAGAATCGAAGGGTTATTACCCGTTTTCATATCATTGGCTGCTGCTGTTTCTTCTTAAAAAGGTAAAAGAAACTTTTATCGTGATGCAAAAATGATTAAATTGAGCTTGATGTGGCATCTTCCTCACGCGTTTATTTTACTTTTGTATAATCCTATCTAAATAGTTGACCATGAATGGGTAAGAATTAGTTTGAGAATGAGTTTACGGTTTTCTCACTGGAAAAAATTTACAAAGTAAAATTTGTCATTTATCAAAGGAAGGGAGGACACTTCGTCGTCCTCACCCACAAATTAGTAAGCATCCATGCAGTCAACCTCTTTTACTAAGATATCTATTAATCTTCATGACAGGAGTCGTGTCTTAAGAGTCTTTGCATTAATCCTAATCTTAATAGTTCAAGGTCCGATTTCAGAGTGCAATCAACTAGTAATTGAGATAGAATTTTGTAAGACAGGTTATTTCATTTTGTAACAAAAAGTAACCGCAAGAACTAATTGTGAATGCAGTTGAGTTAGCTGTTTAAGGAATTAAACACTCATTGTATTGTGGGTTTAAGTTCATTGGTTAGTTTAATAGCTATAAATTCTTAAATAATAATTCTTATTTTTATAATCGATTGACCGAAATTGATTATAAAGCTTTTAAATTGGTTTGGTTTATTTCCCATGAATTTATTGTAATGCAATCAGACAGTTTAATGTGTCAATCGCTGTAAACTATTTGGGCCAGGCTAGGTTAGAAGATAATTTTGTCAGTATTTTGTTGTTTTGAAATAGCCATCTAAAGTGTTTTTTTATCGCGGTAACAATTCACTTCGTAAATTATTTAATTGCTTTATTGATGATATTAAAGGTAATATATATTAAAGCTTACGAGAGTCTTGGACATTGTTTCTTAAATTATATTATAATATTATGCGTTTATATCCCTATCTGACAGATTGTAAACCTCTTACTTTAAAAAGTTGTGCATGTCAAACTCTTCCTGGCAGACATGAGTGACCTGGGATGGTGCGATAGATTTAGTTGTTACAGGAGTATTCAGGTTTTCAAATAGTTGCAAGTGTAAAGTGCATTAAATAATTGTGCCTTCATATCTGGTTACATCAGGTTTATTCAATAAAATAAAATAAATACTGAAATGCAACAAGAGCAAACATCATCAACATTTAACACGAATACAAAAACCGGCTAGTAGGGTGAATGGCAAACCTGCTAATGTAAAATGTCGCTTAGACATTGCATCACATCAGTTCACTCCCATTCGTTGTATTTTAATTTTGACATAATTCCACTAATGGGAATTGACAGGATATTTTAAAACTTATTTGGCTTTCATTACTTATTGAAAATTAAAATACATCACCATTTTTACGAAATAACACGGTTAAAATATTTTTATAATTTAGGAAAGAATTTTAATCAAAACGCTTCAATGACTATATATAAACTTAATATCCATCCTGTTCATATTTTCTGACCATGACAAGTAAAAATTTTTAAAACTCATTGGGGAAGGATAATTTTATCTGACTATTCAAAAATATTTCTAACCAAAGTTACGTCAAAAGGTACAAGTTATAATAGGAAGGGCGATAAGGTTAGACTTGGGTGTTGACATTCTAAATTTATTAAAATGTTTGGAAAATAAATTCCATTAAATAATTTACTTATCATCACATCACTAATCTTAAACCTTATAATCCACTCTGCCTTTTCAAGTTTTATATACACATTATGAATATAGATACGTATAGTTTAAAGGAAAAGAAAGTGAATGCCATAATCTCAAATTGAGGAAGTGTATGTCAATGCTTGTTGTAATACTTCAATTTGAATAATCTCATTCAGTGAGTTGACCATTCTAGCCCATATAGTAGACCAACTCGACAAGAATATTTTGGATTAAGATTCTAATGAATGTTCAATCACCTTGATTGAGAATAAATTTTATGCATCTTATAGAACTAGAAGTGCAGGTGAGATGAGATGAGGCGAGGGTATGAGAACTTGTGTAGAATACATAAGTTGAATGTGCCTTACTCTATTCCGCTAAAGTAAAGTGTAATCTTAAAGGAAGAGACATTGAAAGTTCCACATAGGACTAACTGATATAAGAAAAAAAATCCTATATGTAATAAAAATAAGCCTTTTTTCTCACATGAAATTTATGAAGCATAAAAAATGTTGAAGTGAGATTGGAGATTTTTTTTATGAAGAAAAGGATTGGAAAGTGTCAATACCCGGAGTTTTAATGATATCGTCATTCACGATATTGAATTGTCATATTCCTAATATGTAACTTAGCACAGCGAAGGGAAGTCTCTTGCCGTTTGATTACATTTTTATTCAAATCAAATCTTTTGCTACATATACGACGAGTATTGAACATTTAAACATGTAAAAAATTATATTCCCTATTGTTGATTGTTATTATGCTGATGATTACAGTACAGTTCAATTTAGTACCGACACATAGGAATAAATAAAGTTGCATGAAGATACACAATGGATGTGTAGGTGTGAAAAAGTTAATTCACTCTTTTATTCAGAGTTTCAGAGGCACACACGCCTTAATTCCTGTGGTGGTGGTGGTGGTGGTCAAATGATCATTTCGCAAGTTGTAATGTGCTGTTGACTGAACTAAGAAACGCGACGCTTACAATAATAATTGTGTAAGAAAAGAATAAAGTAATCATTCATATAATAGTTTTGGCAATTTTGTATTTAACAATGTGTACGCGTGGGTGATTTACTTCAGTGAGTTTTATTACTATTTTAAATGTCTTCGGTCATATGATATAAGATTATTATTGTTACAGAAATTGCTAGGATATTCTATAAGGAACAGGGTTAATAATACAGTATAAAGGTAATGATAATGGCTCTTAGTCTGTATATGTCTCACAGGGTAAAGATATACCTGAGCACATTTGCAAATTTAAAAAAACATCAAATTTCAATTTGTACTATTTCCTTACAAATAAATCAAAATTATTGCCTATATTTGTAAAGCAGGTGTTGAAAATGAGTATAATACATTGATAATTTATTTACAATCCCCATTCGAAAACTCCAGAGTGATTTCCAAAAACTCATATACAATTTATAATGTTAATCGCTAAATTGAATTGAATAGAGAAAGAGCGAAAGGTAGTAGTTAAGTACCATACCATCATATCAGGTAAGTAACTTTAACACAACCATATAAGACGATATACAAGGAACTAAGCAACTTATAAGTCAGTAAATCTTGCCTCATCCCTCTTTGCCTTACTTGTCACATGTCAGTTAATATACTATTGAATTTCATTTCATTTCTTTATTGCCAAAATGGGAGATCTGCAACAGTTGCTAATTAGCATTAAAAATAGTACTTGCAACCTGCGACCAGAATATGACATGGATGCAGAAATAATTTTTAAAGGAATCATTCGTCACACTCTTGTCGTCCTCTTGTCACTTTTTAAAGTGAATTATGCATTGTTTATACACTAGTGAAATGTAGCCCATAGTAATAATAACAAAGCCATGATGATCAAAGGGCGAAAGGCCATAGTTCTAAAAGTGAATTACTTTAAAAAGAGAATGCAACCAGAACATTATAAATGTGTGACACAGATATTCATCTCATCTCGATTTCATTAAGGATAAAATTTACTCTCACCTTTCATAGCCATTCATAAAGCGAAATGATTTAATGCTTACTCTTTACTATACTTTCAATTTAGACTACTTATGCATTATAGAAGATTTTATACTAGGTTTAACATTCAGCTACAACTTTATTATATGACGAGAAAGAAAAAAACGATTCTATTTTATACCAAAACAAAAATTAGTAGAGTGAAGCACTTCCCATATTGCAACTTTAACAAAGGTTAACAAAATGTCTAAAACGGTATGAATAGAGAGGATATATGTCTTCATTTCTTTTCTTTAAATCCTGACTATACAGTCTATTTTGTGTATCTTACTGAATAAAAAAACTTGGTAATAATAAATGGCTAGCTTACAAATTGTTACATTTCACTTACTCCTTTGTGGTGGTTCTTAACTTAATGCTTAGTTCACCTCTCATCTCATCTCATATTATTATTAACACCTACGTGAAAAGTCGAGAGTAAAAATGATACGCTGAAAACGTTAAGTGCAATTGGAGCAAGTTGTACGCATTGCCACCCATTATTCGAATTTGTTTTGGTTTTCCTCAAAATTATAAAGAGTTTCTGTGTAAACTCTCGAAAGTTTTGATGAAAGGATGATTCTTTAATTTCCTTTGTGCATTCAATTTTAAGAGATTCTTCCACTGTCTTGTCTATAAGATGCATCGGGTGGTTTTGGTTTGGTTGCAATTAATGAATGTGCAGTAGCAGTGTTGAGGAGATGAATTGTAATGCAATCTTTACTCATCATCATGAATAAATGAAATTTGAGGAATCAATTTCAACAAAATGATCATGGTAAAGTAAGTATAAATGAACAATCAAGTGGATATAATACATTGGCAACAACAATATGACTGACACGCGTTTCCTATCAAAATCAAATGAGATCTACACCAATTTTAATTATACCAAATAGTTACAATTAACTGCAAGATTTCACTTTGGAAATGACTGCTTCCTTTTTTAATTTTATTCTTGATATCAATACATTAGTCAACGTTGTCAATTTGAGATCAATCAACCTGAAGCGAATTACAATTCATTCACTATTGTAAATTATAACAGCTTTGAAACTTTATACAATTGAGATTTTAAGGGAGAACCAAGATTTATCATTTTTTTATCATAAGAATGGGAAGCATGTCAGCCCAAAGTGCGTGAGTGAACAATGGTTGAACAAAGTCATTTGTACTTTTGATTTTTGCGTATAGTTAAATCTCGAAAGTTAGGTTTAAGTGTGATCTTGAAAAAAACTCTTGGGGCTATTATAGCATATTTTTAACGATTTAAAAACTACTTGAGAAGGTTAGAAATCAGGGTGAATACAATAGAAAAAGAATAAAAGTATGTTCTACACCAAGGCCATTAAATACTCTGGTTTTCGTTAACCGCAATCTCATTGTTTCTCAAGATTTCCAAAGTTATTCTGTCATTTCTAGTGTATAATTATAGGAAGCGGATTTTCTGCTTAATCTCTATACAATGATTCATGGCAGAATCAAAGCGTAAAGATTTCAACACTTTTGGTCATTTACAAGAGACAACTCTAAAAAATTATCGTTTATCCTAACACACGTTAGGAGGTTGGGTTTAGGTTGTGAATAAATGCTTATCATCATCTCAAAGACATTTATAAATTAGAATCTTGTACGATAAAAATGTTCCTTTGGAGTCAAAAGTCATACGGGTCACAGGTTATGATATTTTTATATTATGAATGTGGGCTGTCGTAAAAACAGAATTTAAAAATCACTTAAAGTACAACAACCGACAACACCTTTAACTTTTCTTTATAAAAGATGTCCAGAAACACAAGCTACAAAAGATTTGCATAGCGGCCAATCCTCTTTTCCTACCTGTGTTCCAAGTCCCTTATGTTTAATGAATCATCTCGAATCGTGTTTTCTAGTAATGAATAAACCATTTTATGTTATCCCACTGATTTTAAAGACATAAGACACTTTATTCCCAGCAAGATTCTGACAGAGAGTCATAGACATAAATCATATTTCCTGTATACAAAGTTCATGCAAGTCTTTTGAACATATCATCGGGATCATATAATACTTAAAAGTAAAGATGAGAATATTTTCGGAATAATATTCCCATTCAATTTTTCTAACTTAAAAGAGTTTTAAGCAATAATGAGGAAAAAACCTCAACAATATCTGACTTCATCTGCAGACGAAACCAACGTCAAACCAGTATCTCCAGGTAGTTTTAATATTCACCGAACTGTATAAACATAAGTAGCTTTAGTTGTTTTAACTGCATCTAAGTAGCTTCTAGAAATAGGTGCCAAGACCAATCCTACTTTTTCCAAGTAATAAAACAAACTTGCCCAACATTGGAATGGAACAGGTACTTCGTACCCAGACAATACCTACGAACAATGTTTAATTCATATGACGTTAAAATTTCATCCCTAAAATGAAGAAGCTATAGTTCCAGCTGTTATATTTTGAATGACCGCTTTAAACGACTCAGCAAAGTTGAAGCAACATTTTGACATTATCACGCTACTTATTGTGATCAACAATTCCTCACATATTGATTCAACATTTAAGAACTATTGCATTATTTTGTACCTGGGAAATTCCTCAGGTACAACATAAAGGTTATTTAATCGACTAGGCCTATCATCACTTCAAATTCTGAGAGTTGAATTTTATTGCGAATTATCGCATAATCGCAGTCTTTCTGTTATTATTATGATTGCAGTTTTCTACCAAAACGTCACTTCTCATTCAGAACATTTTATGTGTTCGAGGAAGGCACTTGTTGATTTATTTGTTTTTGTATTGTGGTGCATTGGGTATTTTGCTGTTAGTAGGTAATGCAAATTAGATTACTCACTGCAGACAATAAAAAAGTTACCAACTAAAACGTATGCGAAAGTTGCAGAGACAAAACATTGAACATGCAAATTCGTTTTATTTTAAAGATATGCAGTCTTCTTACTACATAATTTTTTCATAATAGTTTAATTTCAATTTTCAATGTGAAATTAGATATATTCACATGGGAAAAACTCTACAATGTCATAAGGTCTAGATTTCTGTACACTGTGGGGTGTCGAAGGAAAATATAAATTAGATGGAATGAAAATTGACATCACTGACCTGCAATTAAGCTTAACCCATCCCGATTCGACATTCCGCAATACTTATAATTACAAAAGTACAAGCAAATTAATTAATTTACAGACAACCATGTTGAATTTCAAGGATGTAAACATTGCTCATTGCCTAGAAGACGAACGATGTAGCTTAAAAAATAGTTAAAAGTGCATAGAACTCGTGAATTGAAAAAGCTGTAGAATGAGGTTGGAAGTTGTTTTCTTAACTAACCTGAGATTGTAATAAGTCTCCTGTAGACTGTAGGGTAATTACCTCATCTCAATGTATAGGATAGAATAGTATATAATGGTTCAGAGTAAGAATAGTAATTTTTCGCTGATTAATTGAAAAATTAACACATTTTGAGAATCCCTTGTGCAACAATACCCAATTGGATTTACTCATTAGCAGATGATTAATAAAAAAGGAAGGTGCAATTGGAAATTGGTAATTACCCGTCTGAAATGATTCACAATAAGAATAAATATTCTGGGAAAAAATTGGAACTTTACATTGTTGAATGATTAAGTGCCTTTTATGATAAAAAGATACGTACTTAATAATGATTGACAGTTTGAAGGTGAAATCTATCAAATTAAACTATTAGTTGTGAATAGAGTCCGTGATCAATTCAAAATTGATATTCATAACAAGTGATAACACAATGCTATTGGATTACGTGATCAATTATTACGACTCTTATTTCATTATCTCTCCCAGCGCAAATGTAGATTCTAGAAATTATTACAAATGTAATTTTAATCATTTACACATTAATATACACAAGTATGAATGAATTCAGACAGCGTGTAAAATAATGCAGAATCGTCTCGCTGATTTTTTTTCACCTTAGATGCAATGTTATGTTATTATGTCATAAAGTCATATCTTGTCTCACGATAAAATATTTGTGATAAACGATCAATGAAAGTTGTTTGGCAAGTGTAATAAGACTCATAATAGTGAGTCAAAATCCATCTCTAAAGGTTGTTCTTGTTGTTATTTTCAAATTTGTATTTAATATAATGAGGGAAGTTACTTTTTACGAACGACCAAATGGCAAACAATGCCATTTCAGTTACGCAGCATATTAAATTTGTCGATAACTGAATTTAATATGAAGACAACAACTATTGGATAATTATTTGTGAATTTGAATATACAAAATAATACAATGCGTAATAACATAACTAAATGCATTACAATAATAATAATAATAATGAATATTATTAATAAAAAATAAAAAGTTGTGAAGTTGTGATGATCATGCTTTAAATCGGAATTTCTTTTCCTACTTACTTAATATCATTTGTGTCTATTTGCCATTGTAAAAGAACCCTAATCTAACCAAATAAAATTTGGGAGAAATACCTTACAAGTGTATCTTTTTTATATAGTTAGTTCATCCCCGTTCTTTTTTGGTTATATTTAATGAATTCACAATTGATGATAATGATGCGATGAAGAATATTCTGCTCAGTCAGTCAGTAGTAAATAAGTAGGTAGAGTTATAGTAAAATTGTGGTTATCATTGTTGTATAACTCTCTTTTTTCTACCTGAGGTATTCCAAGTCTGATTGAAATTTGACCACGGAGAATCATCGCAATTTGTATAAAAACAAACTTATAGAATCTTCCTTCAATTTATTATTGGCAGCTTTATTAGTTCATTTATTAGATATTTTTTTATGAAGGCATGGCATGACACACTAATAACTAAAAGATAAAATTTCTTCTTGTTACAAACTAGTATGAGAGATGATGCACATATATTTTTGCTCCTATGTAATAAACTACGCATAGAAACAAAAAGATTTGATTTCAAATCACTTGAATTTCATGACTGGTCTTTCATTCAATCAAAATCTCAAAGGTATAAAATATCCATCGAGAATCAATTGATGCGTCATGCTAAGCTTTTCCTCTCTTTCCTGACTTCTTTACACTTTCAGTTCTGCTCTCATTAAGACATTTCGCAAGAAGAAATGATATATTATGATTGTGCATGCAGTTGCACTCTATCCTACATCTTCCTATATATCTCTTTTAAAGAATATAAAGGACTTGGTATAAAGGTATGCTTTGTAAAAATAGCATGATGTACGAGTATGTGCAAATTCCATTTCATTCTTTTGTTTCGCACATTGAAATTTGAGATTTGAAAAGAAATGAGAGTTTTCTGCCATTTTATGATGAACTGATGCACGCGTCTTTGTTTTATCAAAATAATATCTAAATATTCCCCTCTCTCTCTCTTTAAAATAGTCATCATTTATTTATGTAGATTGTTTTGAATTTCAAAGGGTAATTAAGTTATAGGATCTTTGTTAACATAACAGGGAGACGAAATCACCCTATTTTAGAGAATTCTCTATCATTTTACTATTTTACTTGACTATGTACCATGTAAAAATACAATGCAAAAAATAATCAGATTTGAATATAATATGTTCAGGGCTTTAGGTTAGACCTATTAAATTTACCTACAACTACAACGATTCCGCCCTATTGGCAGAAGATAGTGCAAAGCTAATTTAAAAAACGTGAAAATATTACCTCATATTTTCACGCTTTAATTTTATTAAGTATTAAGATTTGCACTTGATTATAGGTAATTTGCAAATTGCAATTGTAAACTACGCACAGGAATCTATCAGACTGGGCAATACCAAACGAACCAAGGAGTGTCATATCATTTAGACGATCAGTGAAAGAACTTAAAACTAAACCAACCCTTGCTCAAAGCCATTAACCTTCCCGTGGGGGTGCTCTCTGATTGTGATAATTTCTTATATTTTTTTTCACGATTATAAAAACTGATTGTCAGCCTACCTGTCACAAAACACAAAACCATTTGAATCATGCATTTCATATTTATCTTATTAACCAAGCCAAGTACGTTATAATTTAACTAATCACAGTCACTAGTTATTATGAAGTTAGTATTTCATATGTGAATTAAATGTCATTGCAATGAAATAAATATTTTAAATGGAATGAAATAAGTAACGAATCCATGGTTGATCGTGCATTTAAACGATGGTGGATTGAGAATTGGATAAAAGTGTGATTATTAGATTACTATTATGTGAGTAAGATTTCGTGCATGTAGAAACTGAATTA
>JAQFZZ010000801.1:0-14305 GCA_034696405.1 Isotoma caerulea
CGTGTACATATTAATTTGTGCAGTGCAGTGGTTTTTTTCAATTTCTTGCAGCCATTTCTTGCAGGTGGTTTTATTCATCCGAAACCCTTGAGACAACTGACCTTCATAATTAAATAAATTTTCTAATCTGATAAAAAATTTATCGTAGATTTCAAATAAATTTATAGCTTAAGCCTAGTACTCACACAAGACTAAACTAAGAATTTCCAGCGAATCAGTTCCTTATGGGAAGTTACAGGCAATTTCAAAACGTTTCAGAGAAAGTTCTTCCCCGAGCCCAACGAACCTTTGATTATATATATCTAATAGCCCATGAAATGTTTTATTAGAAATAAGGTTTACATAACCCTATGACCTTTCTCAAGGTCCCTGGAAAACTTTTCAACAAAGTTACATTCTTACAATTTATGATATTTCCTACCAAATATGCATCTAAATTCGACATTAAAATTTTACTTCTCTTCCGCATCGACGACATATGCAGTTGTAGTTTAATTTTCTTATATTAACATTTTATGTACAAAAATGGTTAAGTACAGTTTAAATTCCAAACATAAATAATAAACCTCTAAATTTAGTTGCGCGCAACAAGTTATTCTCAAATAAAAAAGATCAATTTACAAGGATGGTTTAGTAACATTGCAAGCAAAAACTGTATACTAATATCAATTTTGTCCAGTTTAATTAACTAGAGACTGTATAGAAGTTAACTGGCAGTTTTTATAAAGACATATATCAAACAACCGCATTACTGAATTAATATGAAAGTTATAAATAAACACAAACATACAACTATAAGATTTAAGCCATATATTCGTACATATACTACGAAACATGTCAAATGTGTTTATATATTTAGTTGTTAGCTAGTAAATTCTGTGGAGGATATTGACTAGTTTTATATATACCAAATGGTTATATTTGTACATGTGTACAATACCGTGAAATACATCTACTTTAGCTAAGTATAATTTTATTCTCCGTACAGTCAAGATGAGTTCAGTTCTTCAAAGTGATAACCTTGATAGTAATATTCATACTAATTTGTCAGATTTAGAGTCATTTAATTTTGATAATGAGTTTGTCAATTCCACCGAACCAATTAAATGGCTGCCGGAAATCGATAAAATTATATTTATTATTTTGTACATGTTAATATCTGTTGGCGGGATAATTGGGAACACATTAGTTATATATGTGGTATACTACATACTTCAAATAAGAACAGGGACAAACTTTTTATTTGCTAATTTGGCTCTGGGTGATTTAACTATTGCAACTTTAATTGTTCCTTTTGAAGTTTTTTCCATTGTTAACAATGGCAATTGGTTGTTGGGCGATTTCATTTGCAAATTAACAGTCCCTTTGCGTTTGATTGGAATACTCGTTTCAACTTTTTCTTTGATAGGATTTGTATTCACAAACTATTTGCAGATTGTTTACCCTTCCAGACCAACAAATACAAAGTCTATTGTACGATGGGTTATTATTGTTGTTTGGATTGTAGCTATTGTTACAGCATCACCTACATCTGCTTTTAATACAGTTAGAGACGGGTATTTTGGAAATGATACTAATAACCCGATTTGTGCTATTTTGGTAAGAAATAGAGTTACAAAGTTACAATATAATTCGTATGATAGCTTATTACAACTTTGAGAAATATTTCACCATGTTTTAATTCTGTTAGTTTGTTGGAGAGAAAAATTATTATGCATTGGCATACGTTTTACGGGGATTGATACTGGACCATTTCATTCCGGTAGTTTTACTTACATTCTTTTCTATTAAAATTGCCTGTGCTCTTTGGGACTCTGAGCGTTTAACGTCCGGCCAAAGTGATCAAGTTATTTTGAATACTGAATCTCGGACAGAACAAAGAAGGATAAAAAATGTAAGTTTGAAAACAAACGTATTTCATAATTCCCAAGTCTTAACTTCTCATTGTTTTGAAATTTTTTTTTGAATTGACAGAATGGTTTTTTGTCATTAGCCTTGGCCGCAGGATTTATCATTACTTGGCTTCCGATCCATGCCTTAATCGTTACGGGCAAAGTACACCCTGGATTGACAAATATGCCGGGTTATCCGTACATATATGAAGCTTTCCGTTTGTTTGAATTGTTTCGTTGTGTTTACAATCCAATGGCAATCGCTAGGCTCAGTTCCTCTTTTAGAAGAGCCTTTCTGGATATATATAGTAGATTATGTGGTTTAAAACCAAATGATATTGAAATGGTGGACCAGAATTTGTAAAACTTTTGACGGCTTCGTAGGTTTTTAATTAAGTTTGATTTTAATACTGAATGTATCTAATACAATCGCACTAAATAGAACTATGACCGAATTGAGTTTCTGCTATTTTTCAACGCCTAAAGCAAGTTTACAAAATACAATTTTTTTAGATATTAAAAATTGTCACGTTATTTTGCAATTATGTTATGACAGACTGACATCATTCTTAGTTTAAAAATAAATGTGTTCCAATTTAGCTTCTGAAGGTCAGTTTACTTGCTTCTTGCCAAACCATAAAATCGTTGTTTTCAGTTTGGCCTGCAATTTCATCTCTTTTACACTTGCATATTTTTTTCTTATCCACACATTATATACCAAATTTCTTACATTGAAAGTCAATAGTAAACTTTATAATTTAAATATTACATTCATTTACTCAGGCCTGTGTTGGTTTTCATATGATTGATTAATAGAGAAGTGGAATTAGCTTTCCTAGACTTGCACATTAAAAAATATGAATAGACAACAAGTTAAACTAGCTTTATAGGAATTTCAGAGCTATGCAAGCGACATTTCAGTTCCATTTCCAATTTGCATAGTTTTCAAAGCGTCCCCCAAGTGTAAAATGAAATTACAACCCCATTCATATCATTTCATAACTTCCCAACTAAGTTGACTGACTGAATGGAAATTCAATTTTTAACAAATTTAAATTTAATTTGTAATCACAAAGATTATACAACAAATGCCCAATAAACCTGCGCCTCAATATCTACGGCATGTTTTAACCTTACAAACTAATACATGACAATAATTATTAAATGCATTTTGTTTTCAAATATTTATGCAAAAAATAAAAACTTTTAATTTGCAAAAATACAGGCCAAAAATAATAGAGACATTTTGAAGGGTACCTTAAATGGCATTTTACTGTTTAAAATTAATCAATTGTTCTTTCAAATCTATTGAAAAAATTGTTTATCGATGTACACTAGGTTATATTATTTTAATAACTTTAAGAACATACTGCCTTACTTCAACTACATGAGGCGAAAACTCAAGTATTATATTTTCTAATGGTACAATATTTATTAACTGTGCACATACATTTACTGTTGGTAAATTCATTTAAGAATATTTACGACTGAATGTTTGACTTTTAACCCAATTTTCTTACTATGCAATGTGCCAGAACACTGATAAATTTATCTTCTTTATTTGAGTTCACTTCTAGCCTTCATACAGTCAAGATGAGCTCTACTATTGATAGTGATAACCATGATGGTAAAATCAATAATATTTTGTCAGAATTAGAGTCATTCGACTTCAAATATGAATTTACCGATTCCTCCGAAGTACCAGTTGGATGGTACAATGAATTATTCAAAATTGTACTTATTATTCTGTACACATTAGTTGTAATTGGAGGAACAATTGGGAATATATTTGTGATTTATGCGATCTACTCCAAACTCCAATTAAGGACAGTGAAGAATTTCTTACTCGCTAATTTAGCCTTAGGTGATATTATTCTTGCAACTCTAGTAATTCCGTTTGAACCTGCCCACATCCTCTATGGCAGTTGGCAGCTTGGGAATTTTATGTGCAAATTTACGTATTTTTTCCAAGTTACTGGCATATTTGTTTCTACATTCTCGTTGATTGTATTCGTGCTTGCCAACTATTTGGCTATTTTTCACCCTAATAAAGCATCATTTAACAAGTCAACTTTAAGATGGATAATTGCTGCAACTTGGGTTGTGGCTATTTTTACAGCATCGCCAACTGCTTTTGTGGCTGAAGTTGTTGATGTTTATAATGGAAATGAGACAAGATCTATTTGTGCTCTGGTAATACTTTTAGTTGAAATATAATTTTTGTAGTTTGTTACGAGTTCAAACATTCGTTTATTATTAAGATTTTATTGTTTTAGTTCGGATGGGAACATGAATATGCAATGTTGTTCTATTTTATTTGGGACCTGGCGCTAGAAATTGTCATTCCCCACAGTTTCTTTTTATTTACTTTTACCAGAATTGCAATCGTTGTTTGCGGCACTAAACAAAATCTAACCGAAAACCAAAGTGATGAAATTAGTTTGAATACTGAATCTGAGAGGACTCTTAGAGGACAAAGAGAGGTAAATTTGAAACTTGTGTACTACCAATTATATTAGTTTTTACACTAAATATGGTATTTAATTTTCCAGGAGTCATTGCTGACGTTGGCCATGGTCGCAGGGTTTATCATAACTTGGCTACCATTGCATATATTTATCTTTGTGGGAGACATTTTTTCTCACTTTTATACTGATTCGGGATATTCCTACATTTATGTGGTTTTCGACTGGTTTGCTGAGTTCCGTTGTGTTTATAATCCATTGATAATTTTTTGGCTCAGTTCTGGTTTCAGAAGAGTGCTGAAGGATTCGTACAGTAGAATATTACGTTTAGAACAAAATAGAATTGAAATGGTCTACCACAATCTGTAAATCATTAATACATATATATGCTTGAGTTACGTTTTGGAAGTTACATTTCCAATAGAATATAATGTACAGGCACAATATAATTTCAGGTAGTACTGAAACTTGATTATCTCATTCCCAGTTATTTTAAGATAGATAATGATTGCTTCACAAATTCCATTTAACTTTAGCAAGCAAGGGAATTTTATACCCACAGCTTTTTAAAAAAATTAATTTAAGCAAAATTTTTGTTCTTAGCAATGTATCTAATAGGATATTTAAAAATTTAAAATATATGCTATAAATTTTTACGTGACTAAGTCCATGGAGAACTTATGAGCTGCGATTCCCTAAATAAAGGGTTAGTTTAGTAGAGAAGTAAAATTAAAACGATATATAATACAATACTTTGATAATTCTTTTGTGCTTGTGTCTATTTAATATATAAATTGAAATAAAATCAAGATGCAGTAAGTCACGAATGAAAATTTACTCTACGAGCATAAGTGATTCCGCAACATAAATTCATTAATGACAGTAGCTGTAGTGAAAAATAAAAAAAAACTTAATAAAATTACTTTAATAAATCAAGGCTTGCATTTGCTATTTATTTTGGCTTTGCATAAGACATTTGAGATTTGGGTTTAAATCATTCTTGCAAAGCATATTTATTCAGAACTTTTGACAGAATTGTTATCTCTTAAAGGTCAATTGCAGGAAAAC
Source organism: Isotoma caerulea (assembly GCA_034696405.1). Taxonomy (NCBI): domain Eukaryota; kingdom Metazoa; phylum Arthropoda; class Collembola; order Entomobryomorpha; family Isotomidae; genus Isotoma; species Isotoma caerulea. The sequence continues at coordinate 5,426 of JAQFZZ010000801.1, forward strand.
CAGTCTACAAATTACACAAAAAATGTAATGAACCATATTTCAAATATGGTTCAGCAAATTTAAGCAAATATGATATTTGCTTATATTTTTAAATCGTTTGATTACTAAAATAAATTAACTAATGTTTTTAGACCTGAAACTGACAATATATTGATACATACAATCCGCAAAACTCATAATATAAGGTTAAAGTCTTAATGGAAAGTCCTAAATTTAATATTTAATGAAACTGGACAGATTGCCCTACATATCTTGGAGAATGCAGTGTAATTATTTTTGCCTAGTTGATATCATTCATGAACATCGAGGAACAAAATTGTACGTCAAAATTTTTACCAGTTAAACATTAAAAGCATCCTATTCGTTTAATAAAACTTGTTAAACGAACAATAAATCTTTTCACGCAAACTTTTCATTTTGAACTAAAAGATAATTAAAAAATGGAAATAATTTATTTAATGGCATAACTGTTTCATAAAAAAAACTGAACATCCTTAAGTACTGGCAATCGGTTTTAAATTTTGTTCTATATTTGAATCGAGTACAAAATTGTAATTGTTTCCAAAGCACAATGTCGAAAAGTTCGTTTCAATTTCTGAAATGATACTTTTTCTTTGCACAAAACGAAGTGGCAGTGTTTGCGGAAATCAATTTTGTCTTGGGTTATATTTTTACAAACCGCTGTAATAATCCTAATTATTTATTTGAACTACTTAACTCAAACTACAATTCCCTCAAAATACAATACCCATACTCAGTATTTTTTGCCACCAAGGAATTTAACCAACAGCTTAATAAGGCCACCCGCAGTTTATTTAAAAGTGAAAGATGGACTTGGAAATCAATTATTTTGGACGAAGAAAGAATTTCGGTAGAGTTTATTAAAACTAATTTTGTTAAGCTAAAAGTTTAGAACTTGATTACATTTGTATTTTTTTGGTCGTTTGATGCAAAACGACGTACGACTTACACATTTGCATTAACATTCAGTCTATAAATCGGGAAAATATTTGTTTAAACTTAATTGATAAAAGAAATTGTAATTCCGAACTTTACTACGGTTCAAAACATAGAATTATAAATGTATTTGAATTACTGTAATTTTGAGGAATTAACAAATATTTTAAGAGGGTTGATTCAGAATAACTGAATTTAAAATTTCTTGGAATTGTATAATTATTTCTTTTAACAGATCCAGTTCAGCCAGTCCCTTCAAGCTCGGGTACTTCAGTAAAACTCATTAGTGTAACGTGTGTTATAATTGCTCTTCTAATATGTGGATTCGCATTCCATCGATATTATAAAACTAAGGTGATTTTAGCTCATAGAAAAATTCGGTAGCAAAAAAAATATTTTACTAATTATTTTCTTTCTTTTAGACTATGGTAAGAGCGAATACTGACCAGGAACTTAGAAACTTGACATAACGACATTAAGTGCGTAAGAATCATTATTGGATCAACTACATAGTAAATAGAACGCAATTAAATTTACAATAAACTAACAATTTAATAATTCAATAATTCAACAGATAATTAGCCCAGTCAACTACAGAAAAAAACTTAATGTGGTTAGATACTTATTAAAGAATAATTATTATCTTTACATTATAAAATTTACAACAGCAATAAACCAATCTAAATAAATTTTAAAATTTTAAAACGTTAACTTCAGAATGGTAGAGGCAAATATTACCTAATGAGTTTATTACTAAAACACGGGCATGAAAAAAGATTGCGAAGGCTAACGGGCTATCGCGATGGCTGTTTTGCAAATTGCGCATCAATAAGCCTTTAAACGATGTTTTCGGCCGGAAGTCAAATCAGGCATTCCTATTGTTTTTTTTATGGCAGATTGGGTTAGTTTAAGGGATTGTGAGACCCTTGTAAACATCTTACCTCACTAAACCAAACATAAAAAACCATTTCGGGTTTTAGGAACAAATTAAAGATTTTTATAAATTTGTGTCGTTGGAAAAACAGTCCCCACCCCGCAGTTACCATAAAAGTAATTAAATTAATTAAGCGATGTAACTTTACTTTAGTATGTGCTTTGAATTACAAAACATGCTAGACTATCAATTACAACCATCAAGGATTTTGTATAATATGCATATGTTCTGTGTTAAATTTACGATTGTTCTATTTTCTTTGAAGTTTAAAGAAACTAAACAAAAAATCATTATGTTAAAATTATGTATTTAAAATATATATTTATCTTTAAAGTTAACCAAAATAAATCCAGCGTGATACTACACATTGAAGCAAGTAAAATATCTGGAATAAGGAAATAACTGAAATCACATTACTTTCATTCATAACAATAATATATAAATATGCCTTTTTATAAACGTGAGTTAATGCATGTTGTGCACTAGCAAAATTTGCACTTAAACATGCTGCCACCGACGCATCAATGACTTCCGTGGCTACTGACTCTAATAATCTTTTGTCGACGCTGCCAGGGAACCGTTGGATAATAACTTTCAAGACTGAATCTGAACTGTGTATTATTTTCATTAATTTACTAATTTCCCGTGAAAGTGCTAATTAGAAACTCTCGGAAGCTTCTGATTCCCGAGTAAATAGGAAAATAATTAAGGACTACTCACGTTTAATTTAATTTAATAGAATAAAAGGAATTATGATTTATTAAATAAAACACGAAAAAAATGACAAATACAAATTTACTCCTTAATTCCATAGAACTTAAAATACGACTGTTACAAATTAAAGAAACTCCGTTCTTGTCTCAATCCTGATGAATTACCTCAATTATCCTCAATCTTTTTACAAAAAGACTTTTCCCAAATCACAAACAAACATAATCCACTTAAAGCTATATACAATTAAACCTCCAAAAAATAGCGTACCTAAGTACCGTGAGAATGCCACAAATTATTTCCTAAAAATCTAGGTCACTTAAACTAACAAAAGAAAATATCACCAAACTGATCACACAAAAAAATACACCTGACCGAAACATCGTTTATCACATAAAAACACGTTATAGCATACACACATCATGTCATATCGCTTGTAATTTAAACATAAATGGACAAATACTAATAATAGCAATTAACATAATAGTTAAACTAGTTTCATGAAAATATCCTCAAACTGAGTTTACTATCTTATACACATGAACAAAGTAGACTCCAAACGAGCGTACTCTCTTTCCCTAAACTCAAGTCTCACTCGTGCATCTTCCTTCATGTACAAAAATGGTTAAGTACAGTTTAAGTACAGTTTAAACATAAATAATAAATCCCTGAATTTAGTTGCGCGCAACAAGTTATTCTCAAATCAAAAAGATCAATTTACAAGGATGGTTTAGTAACATTGCAAGCCAAAATTGTATACTAAACCAACCTACTAGTCTTATATCAATTTCGTCCAGTTTAATCAACTAGAAACTGTATAGAAGTTAACTGTCAGTTTTTATAAAGACATATATCAAACAACTGCACTACTGAATTAATATGAAAGTTATAAATAAACACAAACATACAACTATAAGATTTAAGCCATATATTCGTACATTCTACGAAACATGTCAAATGTGTTCATATATTTAGTTGTTAGTTAGTAAAGTCTGTGGAGTATATTGACTAGTTTTATTTCTACCAAATGGTTATACTTGTACATGTGTAACTATACCATACCGTGAAATACATCTACTTTAGCTAAGTATAATTTTATTCTCCGTACAGTCAAGATGAGTTCAGTTCTTCAAAGTGATAACCTTGATAGTAATATTCATACTAATTTGTCAGATTTAGAGTCATTTAATTTTGATAATGAGTTTGTCAATTCCACCGAACCAATTAAAGGGCTGCCGGAAATCGATAAAATTATATTTATCATTTTGTACATGTTAATATCTGTTTGCGGGATAATTGGGAACACATTAGTTATATATGTGGTGTACTACATACCTCAAATGAGGACAGGGACAAACTTTTTATTTGCTAATTTGGCTCTGGGCGATTTAATTACTACAATTTTAATTGTTCCTTTCGAATTATTTTCCATTGTTAACAATGGCAATTGGTTGTTGGGCGATTTTATGTGCAAATTAACACTCCCTTTTCATTTCATTGGAATACTTGTTTCAACTTTTTCTTTGATAGGATTTGTGTTCACAAACTATTTGCAGATTGTTTACCCTTCTACTCCAACAAATACAAACTCTATTGAACGATGGGTTATTGTTGTTGTTTGGATTGTAGCTATTGTTACATCATCACCTATAGCTGTTTTTAATAAAGTTATTGACAGGTATTCTGGAAATGATACTAATAGAACGGTTTGTGCTATTAGGGTAAGAACGAGAGTTACAAAGTTAAAATATAATTCGCATGATAGCTTATTACAACTTTGAGAAATATTTCACCATGTTTTAATTATTTTAGATTGTTGGAGAGAGAAATTATTATTCACTGGCATACGTTTTACGGGTATTGATACTGGACCATTTCATTCCGGTAGTTTTACTTACATTCTTTTCTATTAAAATTGCCTGTGCTGTTTGGAACTCTGAGCGTTTAACGTCCGGCCAAAGTGATCAAGTTATTTTGAATACTGACTCTCGGACAGAATATAGAAAGATAAAAAATGTAAGTTTGAAAACAAACGTAATTCATAATTCCCAAGTCTTAACGGTATCCGGAAGAAAAAGTATCCGGAAAAAAAGTAAGCAGAAAAAAAGTATGCGGAAAAAAAAGTATCGAAAAAAAAGTATGGAAAAATTAATTTTTCTGAAATTGTTTAAAACTGTAAAATTACACATGAGATATAAGCTTATAACATGAGATAAATCAAATAACAAGCAGTCTTCAGATAAAATGAAGTAAAGGAAAAAAGCTATTAGGCTGATTTTCATATGACTGATAATTACTCTCATATATGCATATTCATATTAATCTTATATTTAGTTTTCATTCAAATTATAGTGTATCAGTCGTGCTTGTGGTAGTAGCTAGCTTGTGTGTGATAGTGGAAAAAAATCCAGTCAGCCAGTTTAGTCCTAGCAACATAATGGACCCTTTGGAAGAGAAGATCACTGAGTATTTCCTTCTAACCGAGGAATTACAACGTAGCCTATAAGGGGTACTTGTATAACTACCACATGACTGAAAAAAATAAGAGATTTATCTCGTGTTATAAGCATACTAGTTTTATGATTCTGTGTGCATGTATGACATATTTCGACAGTGAAACTTTGACTCAACTGTAATTTTTCAGTTTTAAACAATGTAATAAAAATTAATTTTTCCATACTTTTTTCCGATACTTCTTTTTCCGCTTACTTTTTTTCCGAGACTTTTTTTCCGGATACTTTTGCTTCCGTACTTTTTCATATCGATACTTTTTCTTCCGTACCTTTTCTTCCGGAAATCGTCTTAACTTCTCATTGTTTTCAAAATTTTTTTTTGAATTGACAGGATGGTTTTTTGTCATTAGCCTTGGCCGCAGGATTTATCATTACTTGGCTTCCGATCCATGCCTTATTCGTTACGGGCAAAGTACACCCTGGATTGACAAATTTGCCGGGTTATCCGGACATATATGAAGCTTTCCGTTTGTTTGAATTGTTTCGTTGTGTTTACAATCCAATGGCAATCGCTAGGCTCAGTTCTTCTTTTAGAAGAGCTTTTCAGGATGTATATAGTAGATTATGTGGTTTAAAACCAAATGATATTAAAATGGTGGACCAGAATTTGTAAAGCTTTTGACCACTTCGTAGGTTTTTAATTAAGTTTGATTTTAATACTGAATGTATCTAATACAATCGCACTAAATTGAACTATGACCGAATTGAGTTTCTGCTATTTTTCAACGCCTATAGCAAGTTTAAAAAATACAATTTTTTTAGATATTAAAAATTGTCACGTTATTTTGCAATTATGTTATGTCAGACTGGCATCATTTTTAGTTTAAAAATAAATGTGTTCCAATTTAGCTTCTGAAGGTCAGTTTACTTGCTTTGCCAAACCCTCAAATCGTTGTTTTCATTTTGGCCTGCAAATTCATCTCTTTTACACTTGCATATTTTTTTCTTACCCACACATTATATAACAAAGTTCCCACATTGAAAGTCAACAGTAAACTTCATAATTTAAATATTACATTCATTTACTCAGGCCTGTGTTAGTTTTCATATGATTAATTAATAGAGAAGTGGAATTACCTTACCTAGAATTGCACATTAAAAAATTGGAATAGACAACTAGTTAAGCTAGCTTTATAGGAATTTCAGAGCTATGCATGCGACATTTCTGTTCCATTTCCAATTTGCATAGTTTTCAAAGCGACCCCCAAGTGTAAAATGAAATTACAACCCCATTCATATCATTTCATAACTTCTCTAGTTAAGTTGAGTGACTGAATGGAAATTCACATTTTTAACAAATTTAAATTTAACTTGCAGCTACAAAGTTTATACACCAATTGCCCAATAAACCTAAGCCTCAATATCTACGACATGTTTTAACCTCACAAACTAATTAATGACAATTAATATTAAGTGCATTTAGTTTTCAATTATTTATGCAAAAAATAAAACCAAGTTTTCATGAATCCCGGAAAAAATAAAAGCATTTAATTTGCAAAAATTCAGGCCAAAAATAATAGAGACATTTTGAAGGGTACCTCAAATGGCATTTTATTGTTTAAAATTAATCAATTTTTCTTTCAAATCTATTGAAAAAATTGTTAATCGTGTACTACATTATATGATTTTAATAATTTTAAGAACATTTAAACGCAAGATGCTGGCTGAGATGTTTTGAGAGATCAGTGAGTCTCATCACAAGGGATGAGAAAAGTTGACCAAATAAAACCTTAAAAAATGCACTAAAAATGCAAAATTAAACTGCGAAAAATGCCAAAAAATGCAAAATAAAACCGCAAAAATGCCAAAAAATGCAATAATGCACCAAAAGTTCAAAAATCTTTAAAATCATAGTCACTAGTTACAGTCACTATGCTATCTTTTCAAATTTTTTATCTTCGTTGTCATTTCTTCTTAAATGAACGAAGATTCGTTAATCGAAAGTCCACCATGTGCTTCAAAAGCTGTTATCTGTTTAAAATAATCGTGCAATCGATTAAAAGAAATGAGTGTTTTTGTAGTATTCACCTTACAGTAGACAGATTTTCCAGCATTTCGAGAGTTGTGTCCGCTATTTCAAAATGACAATATTGAATATTGAATATTATAAAAAAAATTTCAATTAAATTAAGAACTGAATAAATGAAAACAGCAGCTGTTAGATTTAGGGACTATCTACTTCCTTATAGCCTCACCACACTTGCTATATACTCATTGATTACTTTTGATCCTAGTTACATACATCTTTCATAAGTTAGATAATGGTAAAAACATACTCAATAATAAAGTAAAATCCAACTACTGTAGTAAATAAAATTGTTTTTTTGTCAATTCGGTGAATAAATTGATTAAAATTGCACACAAATTTCATTTTTTGCTCGAAAATACCTCGAAAATTGCAAAAATTCAAAATAATATCAAAAATGCAAAAAAATGCAAAAACATGACGGTATCAAAATGATCGTTAGATGATCAGTCTTCCTACCAAGTATTGGCTTCGTAGAAGCAATACTCGCAGAAGTCATTTTGCAATGCATTCTCATCCCTACTCATCACAGAAACACTGCGTATCCACACTTCTCTCCAATAAGAGAAACAGTAAACTTTGGCTCCTTTTGTACAATAAATTGCTTTGACACTCTTGCTTGGTGAGTCCACACAGAAAAAACCCCTTAGACAGCCCACTTTCTCTTTAGTCGGCACTCCATCTGCCCCACACAGATAAATCGTTTTTATTAACACGTGGATTTTGATTTAAAAGGGGGGATTAAATGTGGACACTTACGCACGGCTCTGCGACAATGACAAACAAGACCAATAAGATGGACACTTCATCTCCACTAATAATTAGAGGTGCGCAAGGGACTCGAGACAATTCTATTTAACCGCACACAGAGAGGTGATCTTTCTCAGTTAAAATAAACTAGGCCCATCATCGATACTTACTAGAACAGTTGCATTATTTTGAAAATAAGGAAGAGGAAGTCTCCTTATGAAATGTGGGCAAAACATTATTCTTCTTTCATTCCAAATTGTTTGAGACTTAGCAGGGTTGGGCAAAATACATGGTATTTTAAATACATGTATTTAAAATACGTATTTAAAATACATGTATTTAAAATACGTATTTAAAATACATTTGAGTATTTTGTATTTTTTATTTTAAACGCTTTCAGGCAAAAATATGTATTTTGTATTTTGAGCTTGAAATACAAAAATGTATTTAAAATACATTTGAATTTTGAGGCCAAAATGCAATTGTATTTTAAATACTTTTACAAAATACAAAATACATTTTGTGCCAAAAATCTTAGTTTTAGCTGATAAGTGTAGCCAGCAAATCTTTGGACAAGGTTATAATATGCTAATATTTTATGATTTTGCAATATTTGTCATTTTAATTAATAATGAGTGTCACAAAAGAAATGAATGGTAATCTCATATATTATGCTATATATAATGAATATGACATAAACGTTATATTTTTGGGCTAATTTGGGGTTCAAAGATACTTTTATTGTTCTTTTAGTTCTTTTTAGACCCTAATGGACAGTTATGTAAACAGTTCTACATTTAAATTTACAATCATTATGTGTTTCCTTTAAATAGCGAATCCGTTTTCAAACCCTTTTACACGCAAATTGATTGTAAACTATGAAATAAAATATTTCGAATTTGAACATCTTGAATTAGTATTGTTAATTTTAAGCTTTAAAGGTTTAAAGTAAATTTTGCGCGTAATGTATTTTGTATTTTTAAATGTAT
>JAQFZZ010000802.1:0-14299 GCA_034696405.1 Isotoma caerulea
GATTTATTTACGGCAAAAAAGTGCCTAATAGGCATTTTCGGCAATTTCCGGCACGGCATGCCGTTTTTACTGGGAGTTCCCTGGTATAAACACGGACACCTTTCTCATTGGTTATTATTGAAACCGGGGGCGTTTCTAGTTTTTATGGTCTTGGAGTTTTCATTGGTTCTTGGAGTGATTTAGTTTATTCCAACGGTGGTTCGTAAGTTACCTCGAGGAAGGGTTCATTGTTAAACAGTTGGTGAAACTTGGACTGAACTACTTCGAAGCGTTCTATTTCAAAGGTGATAAACCCAGGGACACGCCTGTTTTTTTTACCCGGGTAAATGGAAGGGGAAACTTCGATGTCCGGGGATCTTCCGTATGAACAGTTAATTCCGGTTCTATCGGTTGAATGAGTTCTTTGAGAGTGGCGCCACTTTGCCTAACGCTTTTCGAATATGCGTGGTGATTCTGTAGATTCTGGTGATTATCCTCGGGTGGACTGGAACGTGGGCGTTACTCAGGGGCCCACAGTTTTCAACACTAGAAATTGAACTAGACTTGGCTGTTCACAACCCCAATTCTCACACAGTTTATATTTCTTAAAGATTTTGAAATATTGGCCAATGGGAAGAGTTTCATTTTATGAACTCGCCCAACTCAACTCAAAACGAACTCTAAAATAGATTAATAATAAAATATTTTAACGGGAATACCTCCCTTGAGTGGGAACATTTGAAGAAATTTGCGCAGAAAGAAGCAAAATCTTGGTAATATTGTCTACCTTTCCAAAAGAAAGATGAATCAAAATAAAATTGGTCAGAAAGAAATGCAGTTTTTATTTAAATGGATTAATTGCACTTAACTATATTACTCTTGCAGTCTTTTTATTCCCGGAATTTAGTTTACACTTTTTTATCTTCCATTCCATTTGAATAATATTCACCAGTTTTTTCATCTTTTGGGTGATGAGGAGTTTAAAATAATAGACTGACTGCATTCTATGATTAACTATCAAGCATAAGTAATTTGTGAGTTTGTAAATAAGTATTTAAATGACGATATATTTCCACCCGTTGCCCGTTTTAGTCTCTGCATGATTTACCACCCAAAACTTTAAAATGACAAGCAGTTGTAGAATCTCCATAGTTTTTCTCTCGCTCCAGCAGAAATTATAAAAATTACAAAATTGACATTATTAAAAGGACTGTAACATAGACTGTGACTCGAATGGTTTCTTAAACTTGTTAGTAGCTGATGCGAGACTCGTTTAGGAAGCCCGAGCTGGAGACATTCTCCACATTCGGGGGTTGTGGCGGAGGAAGGCCGGTGCGAGCGACGCTGGGCCCGCGGAAGAACGTGATAAGCGTGGCACACCCCCTGGGAGGAGAGTTCCTCACGATGCCACGGAAGGTGGGTATGCCCTTGCCTCCTCCCTCCTTCCTCCAACAACAACTCAAAGCCAAACAGAAGGAGGAGGAAAAGGAAAAGAAAGGCCGCCCTCTCACAGAGAACGCCCTTCAAGTCATGAAGGTGAAGGGAGCACTTGGCGGTGTGGATGGGGGGAGCAGTTCCAGTGGATACTCCACCCTCGGCATTCGTTCACAACATGGGTAAGTTAGTTTATGCTATAAACCCAACTACACTGTAGTTGGGTTTATCATGGTGACTGCAAAAGGAAAGCCCACTGGTGGTTGATTGGCCGCTCATAATTTCGTGCCAAGAAATATTGTATGACTTAGTATTTTCAAATGTTTACTCATAAAAACAATTATTATAAACCTAATTTCCATTACGGAGGTCGTGCCGAAAAGGCTGAAAAACATAATTTTAACCAGACAGAATGGTTTTTAAAACTTTCAAACATGACATGTTAAAGTAGTTTTTCCACGTTATGTGCTTACGGCCCTACTGCTTCCCGAATTTAAGAGCAAGCAGCTTGACTCACTTTCTTTGCCCCATTAAAGCACGCATACACCTGGCATCCTTCTATATGCCTATCTTCCTTCCTAAATGAAATGAAATGTCATACCTTAATTCAGAGTTATGCTTTTTAATCCTTTTTCATGCTTTTTAATACGTTATAATGCTTTTATTGCTTTATAATGCTTTTATTGCTTTTTATTGCTTTATAATGCTTTCATTGCTTTTTAATGCTTTAATGCTTTTTATTACTTAATAATGCTTTTTATTACTTAATAATGCTATTATTGCTTTTTAATACTTTATAATGCTTTTTAATGCTTTTTAATTCATTATAAAGCTTTTTAATGCTTTTTAATACTTCATAATGCTTTTATTGCTTTTTAATACTTTAGAATGCTTTTTAATGCTTTTATTGCTTTTTAATACTTTATGATGCTTTTTAATACTTTAATACTTTTTAATGCTTTTTAATACTTGTTATACTTTTTAATGCTTTTTTAAATGCTTTTAATGCTTTTTAATACTATTTACTACTTTTAATACTTTTCAATACGTTTTTCTGCTTTTCAATGCTGTTATTATTTTTAATGCTTTTTAATGCGTTTTAATACTACAATATTGAATAAAGTACAAATTACACAGAAAATTTATAATTGTTTTAAACTAAATGTACTATAGCTAAGTCATATGAAGTAATATTGAATCCGCCAAATCTTCCAACATCACTCAACTTACATTTAGTTCATTCGAAATACAACACCTCCGAGCTTACACTATAGTTTATTTGGAACAATCTATTCAAATTAAATTATATTGTATTATTTATTATTTTTTGCGGCATTTCTCTCTACCACACTTATAGTCTTTTCTCATTGGTATATTCATGTACAGCGTCTAACTGTTTTGCGAAAGTATTATGTTTCTCTCGGTAGAGGGAAATGTTCTCAACAAAACAATTTTTGTACAAGAAATTTTGAAACCCATTGTGATGCCTCTGTCCACAATTATCAAACAGTGAATTTTTAAGTGAAATTTCTGTGGCCGCCTTAATGTCACCTTTCCACTTCTCGTATCCAGCGTTGTGCTGTTCATCATCTTCATCAATCTCTTTTATCAAACTTTCGCAGTTCGCTCTGACTTCTTTCAAAATTTGGTGGGTCCGGTTACGCATGAATAACCTCTTCTTTGACATTACCCCAATTGGACAAGTATTCGGGCCTTTAGATACCTTTAGTCATTTTAAGGTTTATTATAGAATAAATTTTATAATATTTGAGTCTTTTGCTTTTTTTAAACTGTTAAGGACCTCGTGGAAAAGGTCTAATTCAAAATGTGAATTACATTTTCCTGCAAATAGTTGAAGTAATTAATGGATAACACTCCTAAGCTTAAACATGTAAGTATTTATAAGTGTAAATGCCATACAACTTAAGTTAACCGTGGAGTTGTGTACGAAATCAAATACTATGTTCGGTGGAGCCCAACCTGCTTTTTGGATTTGCCACAAATGGGCCACTCTAAAGTACTTTTCATTATTTCAAGCAATTTTATTAAAGAACAATGTTATAAGATTTCTAATAAATTTGGTAGATTATATACCTTATAGTTATTATTGGACGAGAAGTTTATCAAGTGTATCTTATTATAAGAATTCTTCCTTAACGTATCGTTGCTTCTGATTGCGTCTCTGTAATCACTAAAATGAAGCCAAACATGCATAAATGCTTGGCTATAAAGTAATTTTTTGTCGCTTGCTTCATCTTCAGTTTTTAGTACAGAAATATTTTGTACTCAATCTCTTTGGAGGCTTGCGGTATGTTAGATTATTAACATCTTTTAAACAATCAACTGATACCAAAATTCAAATCGAAATGGTCGAAACCCAACTTCTGTTGAAGTTTTCGTTTTCGATCGTGGAATTTATTCCACGCCGCTGAATCACGATCCAACCACCACTGTGATTTTCCATATCGCAGTAAACCTGGATGTAAATTTACAAGTTAGATGTATGTCTGTAGTTTGTCTTGTATTGATTTGAAAAAATGTAAATTCTATGTTTCAGTTTACCTTCACTGGTGTGGTATTAAATTGTGCCGTACCCTTGGGATAGATATCGTGAGCACAACTTACATTACTGCCTTGTTACAGCCATTCGTCACAATTGCCCTTTCGATCCAACTTATAAAACGAATTCAATTGTAAATTCTATTTATTATCATAATTTAAATTTAAACATAGTTGGACTTCGGGAATTAAAAAAGCAAAAAGTTCTGAAACCTGCATAATACTAAAAAATAAAAAAAGTGCATTAAATCATTGCTCTTACAAGAAATCCAGTAACAGTTGTAGAATTATGGGATGGAGACTTTCAAATAGTTGATTTTCTCTTCGTCTCAATTCTGATGGCATTTTTTATCTCAACTTGTGTTGTGTCTTTGATCGAGTCTTTTATAGCACGTACGATTTATTCTTTTGATGGACCTTTGAGAGCAATTGCAAACGTCTCTTGCATTTTCCTCAATACATTGCTAAACACCCAAAGTAATTAGACACATTAAAATAATAGTATATAACTTACGAATTTAAAACAAATTACACAATATCCGAACTGCAATTTAAAAAGATGAAAAATGATTTGATACACTAACCTCGCATCTACTTTCCTCAATCATGCCTGAAAGGATTTTCAGCTTTTCTACCGAATTAGTTTCCAAACTGTAGTCGTATTCTGTAGAAACAACTAATTCCACAGTGCAACAAACATAAAAAATAGCTGCAAATGTTTGCACATTTGTTCAACATGTTTAAATGTGAAATGAAGAATGAAATATTCGGTAATATATTGTTGAGTTTAGATTAACTGAGCAATAAATTGAAGACGAACTGGGTTCCTAAGAAAGTAAAATGATACTAACCGTAAATACTGAAAACGCTAAACGTCTTAGCCGAATCAATTTGTTTCTTTGTCTATGCCCAGCGTCTATGATATAAGTAACATATATTATTAATTAAAATTTCTTGTGAAATGAAGCAGTACTGTCTGTGGTACATCTTTCTGTCAATATATAATGCATTTATGGCGTCCCTTTATCTCAAAGGAGTCTGTTGATGTGAGTAAAACTACTTAAGTTTATGTAGGAGGTAAAGATGGATGGTAATAGGGCTATACTGAGCCGTCCAGATCAGATTGGTCAAGTGATTGTGTAGATATTGTTTTCAAAATATATGCAAATTGTAACCATCAACGTTTTATGACATGACTGACGTTTTATGACTACCTACATTAGATAAAAATGTTGTCATCAACCAATATCAAAAAAGTCTTACTTATTTTGACTGCAATTTGTACGTTTTTTCATTTCTAAACTAATGAATTTATAGTTAAGCAATGATAATTTTTATATTTAAGTCAAGAAGATAAATCTGTTCATGAAAGAGAATAGTTATCAGAAAAAATAGAATACTTTACTCAAAAAAACAAGACCTACATAATCCGAATCAGAAGTACCTTAATCATGCACATACGCATTATTGAAGATCAAGTAAATAATTCGTTGTACCATTGACCGTACTTTGCGTATGCAATACAAAATTTTCTTGTTATTTTTCCTTATTCTTAAATGCCATAAACGAAAAGGATAATAAAGATTATTTTTGTAATGTTACACTTCGGGTTAAATAAGATGAGAATAGGGCAAGGGAAAATGTAATAAAATGTATATTATTACTTCGGTAAGTAGTCCAGCAAGTCTATTGACGGAAGACCTCAAATGAAAATCTCTCAGAGTTTTGTCTCTTTATTCACCAGTATAAACACAGTGCGTCTTCAATTTCGTCTTTCTTAAAATGATGATTTCATTCCGGCTTTATGTTTATGTTATTCTAGTAAGTAGATTTTACATCTGATTATTGATACTGAACTTTTTGATTCAGATTTTAAAATTGTTCAGTTGCAATGAGTCCATTCACACCCATCATAATGAGTAAAAAAGCAGTGTAACCAGGCAAGTTTGATGAAATAAAATAATAATAATAAAAGCCTTGCCCATTATTATTATGCAGAAAAGGAAATTACTAAACAATTCTAAAGTTTGAAATCGACAGATCTCATAATTTTCATAAAATTTAATGCATGTTAGAATATTAGAAGTAACATCAACTTCAGGGAGGTGGAGGTATGGTTTATTTAATCTATGTAATACCTTTCCTTATTATTAGTGTGAAGTCCCCACACTTTCCCCACAGTTTCCCCACAATTCCCCACAGTTTCCCGACACTTTCTCCCCGCACTTTCCCCACAATTCCCCACACTTTCCCCACACTTTCTCCCCACACTTTTTAGTGTGGGGAATCAGGTCCCCACACTTTTTTCCACATGTTTTAGTGTGGGGAATCAGGTCCCCACACTTTTTAGTGTGAGGAATCAGGTCCCCACACTATTTTCCACACGTTTTAGTGTGGGGAATCAGGTCCCCACACTTTTCAGTATGGGGAATCAGGTCCCCAAACATTTCAGTATGGGGAAGCAAGTCCCTTCACCTTTTGGTGTGGGGAATTTGCAGAGCTGGGTAATACCGGATTAAGGATTAAAGGGATTACAAGTTGGATGAAGGATTAATAATCCTTAATCCCGTCATAAATAGTCATAAAATTCCAGCTAAGCAATCCATAATCTTTAATCATAAATTGTTTTAAACTAATCCTTAATCATTAATCCCACAGCCCCATTAATCCTGTTAATCCCAGTGGGATTGATTTCGGGATTAATATTTTTGCTGAGGTCCCAAAATTTGTTTGTGGACGATTTAACAAACTCCATATGCACGCATACAAAAACAATAGAATTTGTTTGTTTCGAAATGTTTATTTACAAACTTTAAATCCTTCTTAGGATTTGCTTAGCTTTACTGAAAGTCCGCCAAAACACAGTAAACATACAACACTAACCGAATTTCATGCAAAGCTTCATCGCTGTGCATACGCTATTTTTCTTATGAAAAGGACAATCATTAGATGAAAAAGGTTTCAGCTGAAAACAAAGCTTACTCAATCAGTTCTCCTTATTTCCGATAGGTTTCATTGAAAAACCATATGAACTGCAAGTACCATCCAGGATCACAAACCACCAATTTGCCATGAGTTTTATTTTAATGAGTTTTTATAACCGTCACATCATTCATTTCGCATTCGCAATTTTTGTAAAAGTCATTTTTCGGTTTGAATAGGCATTACATGTGTTCAAATATGAGCTTAAAACTCCTGAAATATGCATCCAAATTGCATTATTAATGTATGTTTATGAATTAAAGTATTTTTTTCATAATGTAGATTCAATTTGCTTAAATTTAGTACTTCAAATTGCATTTTACACGAACAAGTGCAGCATTGTTGCAAGTCGCTTTAAATTCGTAAACCTAATCGCTTTGAACTTTTGCATTAAAGTATTAAATTGTATTATGCAACTGTTATATGCTTGATACTTTTTGGTATCCTACGTTTTCATTTGTGTGAATTTTGCAAAAGACGTTATTTGAGAAGAAAAGAATATGTCTAAAATATTTTTTATAAATAAAAATTTAGACGATTTGGACTTAAAAAATTAATCATATCAGAAATTCTCAAAAAATGTTTATTTAAAATGCCATTTTACGAAATTTTATCCTTTCTTTTTCATTTTTGCAGAAATTTAGATCAAATAGGATAGCTTTCTTGAAATATTCAATGCATTACTTGATTGCATATAGTGCATCTTTAGAGTCTATCAAAAAATAAAGCTCACAAGCTATAAATTATAAACGCTATAAAGTAATACAATTGTCGTATTCTTTATTTGACCTCATCAATCTAACAAGAAGTTTCAGAAGGAACGTAAAATTTTTTTACTCTCAAGATAGAATTCATTAAGGACACTATCACATTTCAAGCCAAATGTTTGTATTACTATCTAAAAATGCTATGCATGGTTTAAAAATAAAAAAATTATAACACTATTCGATCGATTCATTTTACTAGTTGAATGTTTTTTGTGAGGGGCCGGCTGAAGCAAGTTAGTCATGTTGGAATGAACATTTGTAATTTGAATCTTTGTAGAAAATTAAAAAGAATTGTTGACAAAGTCATAAAAAAGCTGTAAATTATAAGCTCTGCCTTGTTCAGTCTCAATTACTCTTACTTATCAATTTTTGCATATCTTAATTAGTATTTAAGTGCAAATATTTTTATTACTGCTTCCTAAATTTACTACTATTTCCTAGCACCAGAACAACATAATTTTTTGCTTAATTTAGCAGGATGGAAATTGTGTCCGATGCGTAATTTTAATTTATGCAATGTCAACAATTCCTAAACTACTCACTGAGTTCTCCTATTCCCGAAATAAACCCAAGTGAAATATTGATACTTTTTGGTGTTTATGTAAATCGTTTGTAAATTTCGGCCCCAAATATTTAAAATATGGTAATCACATTGATGGACATCAAAATCATATCTTAATCTACAAGGAGCATGTTAGTGTAAAAGTTGAAAATTTTCCAAACACATCAGAAATTTGGACAGTGCGACATTTCTCTATGGAAACATTCCTCCCTTCAAATTTGATGACAATGTTTCTCAATGGTATGACAAGCATGATTTACAGAGAGAGTTGTTGATTATTTGGTATATAAGAAAACATTGAAGGTGTAAACGAAATCATTGCATTATAATAACAAATATTAAAACTTCAAATTTAAAAAAATTGTATTTATAAAATTTTTAGATGCGTTTTATTTTTCATACAAAGCAAATAACTAATGTCCCATTGCCAAAATTTTGGATTTTTCCTCCATGTCCCGTCTGGATTTTTTAAACTATAAGTTGAACGTCAATGATGATGGGCGCAAAAACTTTTAAGATTGGTTTTACTATGTCACCTGCAGAAAACAAGAATGATAAATTTGACTTGCTTATTGAAAATTGGCATTATTTGAATTAATTGAATGCTGGTTAAACCTATCTCGAATATAATTTTATTATTTTTTTGTATCAATAAGTATATGAACTTTCGTTATTGAGAATTGAATACAAAATTATAATTGAGATTTCTATTAAAAATACTGGAAAAGAGTTGTGTGGACCTTGCTGCCTAGCAGTTTAGCCAGTTTTAACATTTCATTTAATCTGATGTAAGATACTGCTATTTCTTGGTTTTTTATTTTTTAAAGTTTGTATTTCAAAATCATTACCAAAACCTAAAAAATTTATTAATTTTATTTATTAGCCTAACTTTGCATGACATATCTGAAACCAAATGAAACGAACAAACTTATTCTGTTACATTTAAAATGAAATGTTTTACCTAATACTCATTAATTAAAAGCTAATTATTTTAATGAGAACATTTTTTTACTTTATATGATTCACAACTAAACCGACTCTTACTCTATCATAAATGTAAAATATGGCCTTATAGGTGCGGAGAATTAATGAATGACGAAATGAGGTGACCATGGTGTGACGTCACTCTGCATAGGTTAATTCATACATTCAGGAAAGCAAAGTGCAAAAAGAGCATCCTCGTTTTAAATTTTCCAAAGTCATTAATAATCGAAGGGCCATTGAAAAAAATGCAACTATTAAATCAACGTAAAAGTCAGAAATGCCCAATTCACTACTTGCAAAAAACAGTCTATATGATTTTCTATATAGTCAATTTTACATATGCAATAGAAATTTCTCCTTCAATTACTATTTTAAAAAACTTTATTACTTTTACAATATTTGTTGAAATTGGATTAGTTTTACAATATTGTTGAAATTTAATACAAAATGCATACAAAATTTGGTCCCATAAAATTATTTTTATATAAGCTGTAAATATTGTTTACCAAATTAAAATAGTACATTTTTAGAGCTTTGTTTTAGTCATAGCCAAATACAGACACATGTCAAAATAAACTGAAAACTAGTTATTATGAAACTAAACATTCACAAAAAATGCTGAATAAACAAACACGTAGAATTCAAAACAATATTTAATAAAACAATTCTTTTAATTTTAATTTGACAGAAATTGGAATCAAAAATTATGAAATTATTTCAAAAAACCCAGCCAAACAATTACTGCCGATGTCTCCTCTGATACTCCGCGGCTGGGCTAATAATTGCAACAATAATTCAACTAAGTTTAAAATTTTGTTTTCAGTGTTGCCATTTAGCGTTTCAGCGCTAACTACTTCTTCAGTTTCCTTACACAAGTATAAACAAAGGTTTTCGTATAAGATTAAAAACTACTTTATCAAAAACTGATTACCTCTTGGACGGTCGTTTTCAATAATTTTTTTTTATATCGGAAACAAGTATGGCGATTGCAGACACCAGATGTGGAATTGCTTGTTTGTGCTGATTTCGTTCAGCTAGCTTTAATCCGCTTTCAAGTTCTTTTTCAGCAACCTAAATTAGGTAAAAACAAATTGGTTAAATCAAGTATGTAAATTATGTTCTACTTTTAATCACTGAATTACTGAAATTCTCTATTGTTATGCTTCACATTAAAAATCACTACACAGGACTTTGGACTACACTTACACAGTGGTAATTGTTAGTACTTTTCATTAATACAAACTTTTAATATTTTGATTCTATTGATGCCGCCACAGTGAGGAGTAATCCCACAGGTTATACTTATAGTTTATTACTGTCCTATACAATGAATATGAGTTTCATATCAGTCAATTTTATTCTTTTGTTTCGCCTTGTCTTTTTTGCTTAAAATCGTTTCTCATTAAAACGAGTGTAAATAAGTTGGAGCTGTCTACAAATTAAGGTTTAAAATTAAAAAGTATTTTTCAATAACTTGGTAGTTTTCCTTTGTATTTTCAATATGAACATGAAAACCTTAGATTTTAAGACCTTGTGGGGTCAGTTTTCAAAAAACGTAAGTTTACCTTCTTCATACAATAAATAGTTTCATCATCATTTGTAAAATCGTTTTTTTGTGTTAAAAAAATTGCACGTATATAATCAATTTCGACACTAAATTGTTAGGACTTGGGTTTTAACATAATTTACAAGCGAGCGTATGGGATTGAAAAACATTCTGTTTGTTAAAGGAAAAAAACGGACCAATATACGCCGAAGGAAGCCAGTTTCAAAATCGGAAGCAGAAACAAAGAACAAACTCAAAATAACAGTCGACAGAATGGAATAGCGGCTAAAACTTTTATTTTCAGAAGTAGATTATGCTGATAAAACCAAAACAACGTGCGATAATGCTTGTCCGAACGTAAAAGCTGATGTGAAGATGCCTTTTCCGTCTGACCAGGAAACCGTAAGTCCCAAATATGAACAACTTACGAAAGAAAAACAAACGAGTCTCAATAAAATGGAAAAGGCTATCAACAACTTTACTGGAGAAAGTAACTCAACTTCTGATTCCAAACGTAAGACTTTTTGAAATTTACTGAAGACTCTTGAATTTTTACGTCTGGTACTGAAAACATGATCTAAATCTTTTAAAGTTGAAACTTTATTTCTTATTAACAACATTAGAGAATAATTAGTAGGCGAAACGTTGGGTTTTGTTAAAATGGATATTTGTATTAATACTGAAATTGATTTTGTATTTCCCAAATAGAAATGTTACATATTAGTCAAGAGGATTTCGACAAAGCCATTGCAACGGCTGTTGAAAAAGCTATCGAAAGTTTTGTGGCAAAGCTTGGTCTGATTCCAACTGCCAGAACAAATGTACCCAGCTTGCGACCAGAGTTACTAGCTAATGCAGCAGCAGCTACGAGCTTTCTGTCTGATGAAATAAGCAATATAAAAACCGACTTTGGTAAGATCACATTGATATCCACCAATCAAGAATATCCACCCAATCCGAATTTTCCAAAGCGTATTGGAAAACGACAGAGGAAACCTCCCAACCGGTTTAGTCCGACGTGTGAAAAAACGAAAATAGGCAGTAGAAAAATTGGTTTGAAATTAAAAGATTCTGATTCCCATAACTCGGATTCCAATGCAAAACAAGGTAACGCTATAGTGAATGAACTTGAGTTAAAAAAGTCAACGTCCGGTGCAAAGGTTGAAGAGAGTGAAAAGCAAAATACACAAATCAACTCTGAAATTGAAGATACAGTTCACTTAAGAAAAAACGTGATACCTAAGAAAACTAAAATTGAATTTGTAAAAACATTGACCGTAAATGAAGACATGCTTAGCACAAAAGACACATCACCTAATGAAGCAAATATAGGAACAAACTCCCAATGTGACAAGCCATTGAATGCGGATCTTAAAGAAAAGAAAAGAATAAAACATGTCTTGTCAGATTCCGAAACTGAAGAGGTAAATTGGTGTGGTGAAGAAACATACGAAGAAGTGTTAAACACAGATAAGAGGTCTTCACATGACGGAAGAGGAAACAAAGCAGAAGGAAAACCTTACATATTTTCTTGTAAAGAAAAGCAGAGAAAAATTTTAACTGTGCAAGAAGAAACATTTGAAGACATGAGTAAATGATTAAGTACCACGGTTTAACTTATCTTCGCCAAAAAATTAGAGTGTCAGTGGGACTGGGCAAAATATATGCGATGCAGTCCGCGAGTACAGCTAACGGACCGTTAATTTTTAGACTGAATTCACAATTAACTCGCGATTCGAGTGACCCTACCTAGAACTGTAGAGAACTTAAACTTATTTTTATCATAATTGAAGTCTATTTGAACTAAATAACAAACTACAGTCATATGCCGATTAGAGTCGAGTATAAGTATTTTGTCCTTAGATGATGAAATATTAGCACTAGATTGCATTTTATAACACTTTGGAATTGATTTTCACTTTTGGATTTACGTGATTATGATTGAGCTTCGATATTATCTTTAAACTCATAAACTCGTAATAGATCCGGAAGCTGTGTTTAGAACTGGACGGACATACTGGTGGTAAGGTACTTGAAAGGACCCTCGTGCTGAGAGAAATAAAAATAAAAACCAATCACACTTCGAACAATAAAAGGGAAAAAAGTTGGTAAGGATGTACGATTACAAATCACATTGGAAGTATGGTTTATTTTTATACATAAATCCACCTAGAATGGTTTGTGAAGATTGAATGCACGAAATGAGTTTTGGAAATTATGTTTTATGATTCATGCTGTTGCCTTATCTTTATGCCATAGGAAGAAAGTAGTTGTAAAAGAAAATCAGTGGGTAAATCAGATGCAGACTAAATCAACCATTTACTGGGGATTGATACTTTATGCTCCTATAAGAATATTGATTTTTTAAAGAATGTATTAATCCTAAAAGTAAAATAAAAAGTAAAATGAAAAATAAAGAGAAATCGATTTGTTAAAAATAGCAAGAGTATGTGTTAGGAGCATGAAATGGTTAGACCGTGGGGAAATTGTCACGTCCCTGTAAACTCTTTTTGAATTTAAAATTTGTCTATAGAGTCTTTGCACTATTTCAATATTTCACTTTTGGAAATATTTTCCTTAAATTAAATTCAAATGTACCGAAACTAAGATAGATAATATTCTTCGTTAAACAGTTTGTCACAAAAAATCGACAAACTCACAAAAATCCAATTATCAAAAATCCATCGATTGGGTCACTTGAGACCGATTCGATTCTAGTAATTTTTAGAAAAATGACTATGTCGTTAAGCCATGTAATATTTGAAACTAAACTTCCGTAAAATGTATAGTGGTAAGTACGTGTGTATAAACTATGTGTTATGAGCGGGGCATTTCGCCCCACATTCTTTATAAAATGAGAACTCGGAAACTTTGTCTGTGTTTTCAGAAATGTATATATTTATTTTTTTTCAACAACGACGAAGACCCAAAAACTTTAAATCTTGATCGTTTTACTCCTTAATCCATAATCTTAACCAATCCATAAGTATTTGCACCAAACGGAAATGCAAATACTTATGCAAAGCATTCTCAATAAGTATTGGTTTTGAGGGTTTTGCGTACGGCAAATAATGATTCTCTATTTTTAACATCACAATATTACAAAGTACGAGGCTACTAATCGCGTCTCAATATGTTTATCAGTTTAAAAGTTATTGACGTGAAGGATGGACAGACTACTCCCAATAATTACATAGCTTCTGAGCCCTATTGGTTATAATGAGAATGCAGGTACTGCAAAAGAGAAGATATTACGGGAATGTAGACATATTGCAAATTGTGTGAAAAGTATAACTTGTGACAAGAAGCTCTGACATGCCAAAATGTATTTTGCATAAATTAATAAGCCTACATGGATTAATATACATGGGATTACTTCAAATTTGGCCAGTTGGAATCCTGTGTTTTTTTTCATTGCACAATCTGGTTTTATGGCTGTTCCTGCTTTAAGAAATCAAATTGGAACTTACTTTAAATATATAAAAA
>JAQFZZ010000803.1:0-14296 GCA_034696405.1 Isotoma caerulea
GAGCAGAATGTAAAAGGGCGCCCTCATTGGCTCTCTCTGAGCCAATCAAAGGTTGGTCGGACACATACATACATACATACACATCCTTGGCCTTTTATAAAAGGGGATATTGATTTCTTATCTTTAATGGATATTTAAAATTATGAATAGTTAATTTTATGGGATTTAAATATTTTATTTAATGAGTTTTTTAAACTTTAAAGGGAATTTCCAATAAATCCAAAAGTCAGTTTTAAATTTTAATTAAATAAGAAAAGGAAAATAACTTACGCTGAAAGTTTTTAGCGTAGTCAAACATGGCGTTTATGCAAGCCGCAGCATATTTGGGTTGAAGCATGAAACAGAGAAATATACAAGAGACAAAAAGACCACTTAAGAAGAATGCAATAGGAAAGTCAATTTCTTTGTTCAGATCACCCCGAGCCTGAATTTGATAACAACGTATTCCCAAGTAACCTGTCAGCGATATCAGAGTAAAGCCATTTTTGTAAAAGTTATAATATACAAGTTTATTATTTACAGAGACTCTGTGCGTTTTTTTATCGTAGCTTAATGGACTTCCCCCTAGAACACTTGATATTTTTAAGAAGTAATTGAGAAATTTGAAAAAAGCTGCGCTAAACATTTTGTTAATTTATCTTGTCGAATTTTATGTGCTGGAATTCTCTAATATTTAGTTTATAATATGAATCTTCTGCCACTTGTCCAAAATTCCTCTTAATTATTTTACATGACAACTGTAACTTAGTTAACTATAAATTTAACTTCTCTTATATTTTTCAAAAAACTGTAAAGATGTATTTTTAAATTATGAATTATTATAATATTGATCTCTGATGATAATTTGCAGTAAGCAATTGAAAATATTCAGATCTAAAGTAATTTTTTCCGTAATAAATCCTTAGCCCGTTTTTATAATTATACCATTATAATATGAATTTTATTAAATTTGAAGTCTTTTTAGTTTTTATTTCTTGAACATTGAAGAGTGCAGAGTATGCAGATTAGAGAAAGCCAATGAGGGATTAGGTATGGATGTTTCTGTATTCCACTGAGTTAAGCATTTTTGATAAATAAGTAATGCCAATTAAATAAACTATAGAGTAAGAATTCGAAATTGTATTTTTTATTTTAACTATTGATTTAATACTGACCGAAATGACTACCATTTTAACAGTTTGCTTCCCAGCTTTAAAGGGGAAAAATCTAATCAATAAATATTAGCATTTGATAGACGTTGAATGATTGAAGAGTTCCATTTCTGCAAATACTGGGAACCCCGTATAATTTACTTTGTGAAAAGACAAAATCACTGATCTTTAAGGTTTAAACATTTTCCTTGTTTTGCTGAGGTAATTGCATAATAATATATTATCTATCGGTAGATACTTTACTTTTGAATTACTCTTGAGTTACCTAATATCGATTTTGATGACGCATTTACCTATGGTGTACTAGAGAAGTAATTGGAAATCTAAATATCAAATTTAATGCCATATTAAGATGATCCTTTTAATTTTAACCAACCCAATCCTACAAATCCCACAACTATTACTCCTCCAAAAACTTGAATGAATGTCCCTGGACAATTTCCGAACGGAATAAAATAAATTCCCCCATCTGAAATATTCATGCGGCGACAAGATTTATTTAATTTTGAAGATACTTTCCGTCTTCTACCCCAATTTAAATATTTCCAAGAACATCAGGCCAAACCAACAAACCTTAAATTATTCAGTCAATTTGTCATTTGTTTATGAATTTGTCATATTAGAACAAACTGTACAAATTTGAATGGGTTAATTCAAAGCAAGAAGAGCCCTAAAGGTGCCACGAACAAGTCCTCTTAAAAATTTCAAAACTGAAACTCTTCTTATTGAATAATATCCGCCCATGTGGACAGTCATGGGTCGACATGACTTTCGAAATTTGGACAGCATTTTCATATGTTCCTTAGACCAATTAAAATATTTCCACGAGGTAATTATCTTCTTACTTTGGGCATTGGTCCAACCTCCAGATTCTAATGCGCATATCCAAAAAATGACCGTTCCACTGGACCACATCATGAAAATAAGGATTGTCGTTAGATCAAGCTCTTTTCCATGCTTTATCAAAGTATAATTAATAAATAAACTCAACTGGGTAATTATCCCTTGTAGTGGAATTAAAATGTGTGCATACAAAGTATTTGTATACTTTTGAAATAACTCTAGTTTTCTATAGGCTAACGGAAGATTTCTGGGTGTTCGTAGGGAATTTGACGTTTTATAATTAGATTGGTTAGGTATGAATTCTTTATGGAGGACTGTAACCATTATAAGAAGATATGCACCAAATAACGAAATTAGTAAAAGCAGATTAGACCAAATTGTTTCTAAAATTATCGTGTATCCTATCACACAAATAACATGGGTGAAACGGTTGAAAAATATTTTGGGGAGGAATGAGAAGGGGTATGCTGCGTGGTGGGGAAAGATCACTAAATGAAATGCGATTATAACGGGTCCTATTACTGCTCCCAATAACAGACAAAATGTTAAATAGTCACGAAGTTTGAGTAGATTACTCGTCTCGGGATTGAAGTGTGGTCTCCATTCATCTGAAATTATTATTAAACTCAACCGTATTAGTTAGTTTTAATTTAAAAGACCTTTGTTGTCAATGCTTCAATGGATTAAGATTCAACGCGGGAGCTATACAACATTTAGAGAGGGCAATTTAACATACAACATTTTTGTGTTAAGTTAACTTGGTCAGTAACATAGTCTCACGCAGTTCCTTACTTTTTATCGCTGACACTTTATAGATTCAAGGTGCACATTAGAAAATGGAATTATTTCACTTATCAATAAACAGACATTAAAAAATATCAAAGAAAATGTCTTGAATTTAAAACTTTTTTTAAATGTGCAGAACTATTTTTTGAATGTTTGTGAGTATTTAATGTTTTTATCTAGCTAGTGGTATACACTGAACATGAAGTTAAACTAAGCAGAAACACTTACCCTGAAATTTTTTGGCATAATCGAAAAAAGTGTTGAAACAAGCGGTAGCATACTTAGGTGAAGGAAAGAAACATAAAAATCCACAAAAGTCAAAAAGTCCACAAATGGCTAAAGCCATGACGTAATTGAATTCACTGAAATTTCCTTTAGCTTTTGTTTGTGCAGCTCGAATTCCTAAATATAAAGTTCCAATGAAAATTGAAACTGCATTAAAATAAAATAGGTAAACGACGTGTTTCTTTCTTATTACAAGTCTATTCGTTTTAATATTCCAGGTGAATGGACAACCTCCAAATAGACTTGCCAGTCGAACTTGGTAACTTAAAGCTTTAAAGAATAATTTTGTAAACATTTTCAAACTCTGTTAAACCTACATCAGTAGGTGGACAGAATGCGTTTTAATGCTTAGAGAAGGATTAATTGTTAGATTTACTATTTATTTACAAAAATTAACAAATATAGATATCTTTAAATGTTTAATCTTTTAAATGCAATGTCATACACTTGAAGGTTAAAAGAAGAATGATTTTTGCATTTATTGACATTTACCTCAAAGAAATATATTTAGACCATTTTTTGAGAGCAAGAAAAGTGAATTACGTTTAAACAATTTACTTAAATTGTCCATATTACACTAATGATAATATGGTTAAAAGAAGCCAGGTTTAAAGAATCGATATATCGATTCATCACTGATATTTGAATAAATTACGGGGTTTTCTTTATTTTGAATTTGGACACAACTTAATTTGAAAAATTGGATAAAAACATACAATTTAGTTAATAATATGGAAATTTAAAACTTTTATCAATGCTAAAAGGAAGAATGATTGATCTATCGTATAATTAAATATGTATATTTTTAAATTATGGAAATTTACCGCCCTTTTCATTTGTGGCGTCTGCTGTATCGCGCTGCTCTGCAGCTTCATCCAGAGACTACCTCGAGATATTTTAAAACTAAACTAGGTAGGTAATCATTTTAGAGTAAGAAGGGCGCGAAAAGTTCCACGAACAATTTTCCCTCAAAAGTTTCCAAACAGTAATCCTGGGAATAGTATAATAACCGCCAACGCGAAGTCGTGTCACAACATGGGTCGACATGATTTTTTGAATTTCGAAATAATTTTCATCTCATTTTTGGGCCAATTGAAATATTTCCA
Source organism: Isotoma caerulea (assembly GCA_034696405.1). Lineage (NCBI taxonomy): Eukaryota > Metazoa > Arthropoda > Collembola > Entomobryomorpha > Isotomidae > Isotoma > Isotoma caerulea. Next base: position 4,172 of record JAQFZZ010000803.1, read on the forward strand.
AGAACTATGAATCTAATATCCTTTAGCATTCATCCAACCTCCAAATTCTAAAATAGATGACCAATAAAGAATAGATAGAAATGACCATAGTATAAAAATAGACGTTGTGGTTGGGTCCTTCTTCAATTTCAATGGAAAAAGCTTTGAGAAATAGTTTTGTGAACATATTGAAAAAACTGGTATAAATTCAGTTTTAAAATTTAACTTTTTTCAGAGGTTGAAACAGTTGTCACTTAAGTGTATCCGTAAAGGAGGAATATTATTGACAGATAGGTTTGCCATTTAAGCTAGTTTCACATTAGAAAAAAAGGGATAAAATGCGTAGAAGTTTTGCATGTAGCATTTTTGCAACTTTTCAAACCTTTAATTTTGGACGTTGATTTATTCATGGAGCTTTTTCTACCTAGATTGGAAGATTATAGAGTGGCAGGAGGGCAGTAAAAGCCGTGTATTTATTCTTAGGTGGAATGTAATAAAGTTTGCAGATAGGGAATTAACATTTTTTGGGTTTTGAGAAATGAGCTGCAAGCAACTCAGTTGACAATCTTGCTTGAGTATTCAAATTACTATTTCGGGTTCCGGCTAAAACACCCAATATTCATGATCTACAATTTTTTTTACAAACTGCAATTTCCACTCATAATTTTTACCCAATTTTTTACCACGAAATAATGTCTTCAAATCGCAAAATGAGATAATTGTAATTTGCAATAGCAAAATTATTAGAGGATTATCTAAAAAAAATGAATTATTGCAAAGCCAAAAGAGCTCTAAATGTCCTTCGTAGAATCGTCTGCATAAATTTTAAAATCGAAATTCTTTTTATAATGCAGTAACTTCCCACGCGGACTGCAATTGGTCGACATGATTTCCGAATTTTGGAAATCATCTTCATATCCTTTTTCGACCAATTGAAAAATTTCCACGAATTGAGTATGGCTTTTCCTTGAGCATTTATCCAACCTGCAATTTGTAGGAAGGAAACCCAAACAATGGCAACGACTAGACCCCAAAGGATGAATATTGCGATAGTTGCCGTGTCTAGATCATCTCCATGTTTGATAAGCGTGTAGTTTACACAGAGGATGAGTTGAGTAATTGCAAATTGTAGAGGAATAATGACATGAGCAAAGATGTTGTTTCCAATTATATGAGTAAGTTCCACCTGTCTGTACACCAAGGGAAGATGCTCGAGTGTGCGAAGGGAGTCTACCGTCTTGTATGAACTTCGATTCGACATGAACTCGTTTCTCAGAGTTGTTTTCATTAAAAGAACGTAGCCCAAAGCTACGAAAAGAACAGAGATCAAGCCAGACCATATCATTTCCAAGGATAAGATGTACACAATTCCAAAGATGAGATAGCTCACGAGATTTAAACTCTCCTCAGGTAGCAATGAAAATGGATACGCTCCATGTCTTGGAAATATAAAGAAATGTGAGCCAATTAGTAGTGGAGCAGTAATCGAGATTACAAATATAAACTGTACTATTTTATCTAGGATACGGTTTATCAGGTTTGACTCTGGATTTTTATGCACCATCCATTCACCTGAAATTATTCAAATTATTCCAAGAGTTAATTGTAGCCGATTAGGGGCTGTTCATAAATTATGTAACGCAAAAATCAGGGTTTTTCGACCCACCCACCCCCCTTTGTAACGCTGCGTAACGCAGCTCATAAACCCCCCTCCCCCCTTCGTAACGTAACGACATTTTTTTGACTGAATATCGTAGATACACAGTGACAATAAAAATTACATTTTATATTTTAACTCTTAAATTTTTTTTGCATTAAGTCGATTTAAATTCACACTATGCTAAGAAATGGAATTTCTCAACATCATCACACAGACTGCTCAAAAGGTTATAAAAAACCAAATTTTGAATAATGACGTGCACTGACTTTGTTAGTACATATTCTCAGCGAGAACATTTCCTTTAACTCAAAATCTTTAAAACACTGATCGCTGACTTTGGGTGTAGCTTCCAATTCCAAAATTAGGACGAAATTTGTTTAGTCTAATGAATAACTTCCTGTAAACGTTTCATGTAAGCATTTTTTACCGTTTTTAAAACTTTCATGAACAGAAGTATTTCGTTAAAAATTCAAAAAATATTGTTGAAAGCTTTAAATTAATGTGAACAATTCATCATGAAACTTTGTTTTAGTTTTTATATACGAGTCAACGTTTTAACATATAGAAAAGTTACAAGCAGAAAGAAGTGAAGTTGATTCAACACTACGTTCTTTTAAACTTAACTTTAAATACAATTTAAAACTTTAATTAAAAATGAACTCCGGGAACATACAGATCCAGTTAATTCTATACTGTGTTTTATAGATTATCTTGATGTACGCAGATCTACACCATCTTTAAATAATTGTTATAAAAAATTTCAGATTTTAGAGATTTAAAAAAAAGTTAACAATTCAGTTAACGAAACTAAACTTAAACTGTTTTCAGGCAAAACTGGAGTACAGCTTCATCTCATGAAATGTAGCTACTTCGCATTATATTTGTAAAAAAAGTTAATTATATTCTATATGTTACACTTTTACAATTGCAGTGCTGCGAGTTCGATTTCACAAAATACTTGCCCGATTCATTTTTTTCCTGCCTCAATTTAACTATATTTTTGGTATTGAATTTTTCGGAAGGGATTTAGATAAGAAGAACCAGTGACTTCCAGACAAAACAAGAAAACTGAAACTATAAAAACTATGAAATTAGAAATCTATGAAACTAGAGAAAACAATTTTGTATTTTTAGATTAAACTATCAGAAAAGTTAAAATAAAATATTCAGTGTTACATGAACTTTAAATATGTAGATTTCTTAGTACTTTTTGTAAATATTTATTTTCAACAATATGCAATAAGTGTCATTTCTAGATGAGTTTAATAGATTCGTAAAATTTTCAGAAAGTGTAATTTGAAAAGCAGAAATACACTTTTATCATTTATTTTTTGTCTATTTTTTTACAAATTTGTTGGAAATTTTTAATGACTTTTGCGTGACGTAACAAATCTCTAAACCCCCTCCCCCCCGTCTGTAACATTTTGTAACGCAAGGTCAGAACCACCCACCCACCCTCTTGCGTTACATAATTTATGAACAGCCCCTTAAATATGGTTAAGTATAATTTATTCGATTTTTACTTGAAGAAGTAATTTAGCCGCGGCGGTTGAATTTAAAATATATTGTAACACTTTTACATTTTTTATTCTTTCAAAATATTTTCGAGAATGTTGCACTCGTAAAATGTCTATGTATACTAAAATGGTAATAAACCACATCAAACGTACCATATCCAATGATATAAAATGTGAAAAATGACCTTTTTTGACATTTGACCTTATTTTTCGACCAGTTTGACCTTGCGCAGCGCACTGATTTTCAATACCAAAGGTCTTTGCGACCAGAAAAATCTAGCGCAAAAAACCGCGCGCGATTATCTCCAAGCATTCGAAAGTTATCGGTGTGACGGACAGACAGACAGAGCGATCTCATAAAGCAGCTTTCGCTACTTAATAATGTAAATATATTCTTACTCTGAAATCGGAGTGCATATTTGAAAAAGGAGTTGATGGCAGTGGTGACAAACTGGGGTTGGATCATGAAACTGGTGAATCCAACTAAATCGAAGAAACCGCAGATAGCCAACGCCATAATGAAATTAGACTCGTCATTTTTTGCCTGTTTTGTTTGCACAGTGCGAATGCATAGGTAAAGGGTGCCAACTGCTATCGCCCAAGCATTTATATAATATAATAAAAATTGACATTTGCTCATGAATCTTAGACGATTGTTCTTTTCATCCCAGGCAAAAGGGCTTGATCCAAAATACGATGAAAGGCGCACTGAGTAACTCAAGGTCTTCATAAACGATTTTGTGAACATCTTCCAGTTTAATTTCACTTGCAAAAACTTTCTTTTAAATTTCTTATTATTGAACTGTATTTCAGTTTTCAACGTTTTTTCAGTTTGATTCTTCTTTTTTTTTATTTACGAGTTCATATATCAATCCCCAGCAAATAATCTCAAAATAAAAAAGAGTTATCAAAATTTTTTGTTATTTAAATTTTAAATTTGTTGGGCTGAGGCAAACTTTTTGGGATTTTAAAAGTTTATGAAATTCATTTAAAAGTCACGTTGAACTTTACATGTTTTAAACTAAACTTTACTAGTTTGCTCAAATGAAAATGTCAAATAAATAGTCATCAGAGTTTACAATGTTATGGTTAATATATTTTTTAAATTGGCCAAAATTGGAAGGTTTGCCAAATTTAATATGAAAGTCAATTATTTTGATTAAAGGTTGCGATCCTTTGATTTGTGATAGGGCTCCTGAAGTTGCTCTAATATTTACGTCAGCAAAAAGATGACGATTTAAATCTGACGTGATTCATGGGCTATTTCAAGCTTTTAAGTTAAAAGGTTTATGAGTTAGAATAACATGAAACAGAGTTCAATCTGTGACGACTTTAGCTAACTGCTAAATCAATTTACATTGAAAACTAGGCAAAGGGACCAAATCTCCTTAATCTTATGTGTAAATTCCAATTCTGACAAAGCGCAAGGAGCGTTCTAAAAGTCCTTAGTACAGATGTCTTTTGAAGACAACGAGTTTTCAGTTTATTCCCCTATTTCCGTTTATAAAATGAGGAATAGATTTTGAAATGGACTTTTGTACACTGAGTCCATTGAAATATGACTGGACCTAAACAGAGGTGAAAACATTCGAAACATAATTTGTTTAAATTCCTTTATTCACCGTCAAGCAAATCGTTAGGCTAGGTTTGTGCACATTTTTCTTTTCTTTTTACATCCAATGAAATTTTAAAGCTCGAGGAATTTAACAACTATTTTATATTTCTCTTTCGTCGTTCTTTTCATTTGTGCATTTTTATTTTTTGAAATTTCCCATAAAATTATGAAGGGCAGTAAAAGGATAATTTTAAATGAAAGAGAAATCATTGTTCACAATGAAAATCCATTTAATAAGGTTCCATAATTTTATATTGGGATTGGGAATTCACTTAGACTTTTAAGCTAGTTTAATAATAAGTAAATTAAAAATCTTTTTGCCAACAATGAGTGCAAAGATTTGTTTCATAAATCTGCAAGAGCTCTACAGTTTTTGAAACAGAAATTATTAGACTGTAATTATTATTAAAAAGTATTGATAGATAATAAATTGTCTGTGGTATTTGGAAGAAAGCCTTTTACAAAAAAGTATAAAAAGTCAACTGATCTTAAACTCTGAATGTACCCAGAGGTGGATTAAGAAATGGCTGCCCACTTGTTTGTGGGTGGACTCAAGGTTCTCAAGTGGGTTCATCTTCAAAACTCTATAATTTACTTGCTAACATTTATCCAATTTCACGTGAAAATATGTTTATTTTCATGGTTTGGCTGTTGGTTGGCAGACAGTCGCACTTTCTTGGCCTTTAACCTCGAGCCAGTCTTAAGCATCCACAATTCACCAGTCCATATTCCTTAAATCCATGAGTTTACCTCTTTTTTTACATTTATATTTACAATTCAAACAAAATTCTTTTGTTAAAAAACAGTCAGAATGTTTAATTTAATTTAATTCTGAGAATTTAGAGCATTCGGAAATTTATTTGCATCAAAATTTTTCCCAAAATGGTTTCAGCAATTTACAAGATAAAGTGCACTACTAGCGGAAACAGCTAGCAGTTTCTAAAAAAGTCCTTTGAGGATTAATCGGTTATCTACTAAACATTGGATAAAAGCTAGATAATCCAACATCGTCTCCCATATCCATTTTTTACTCCAAAAATACAAAATTGCCATTCTTAAATGGAATATTTTTTGCAATTAACAAATGAAATAAGTTTTACTTTATGTTAATAATGATTCATAGTTTTCAACAAGATTTCCTTGTGGGGATAATAAATTACAAAATTTAATTTTCATAAAAAAGGTAGATTAAAGTTATCATGTGGCGGTTGTTAGTACTTGAGGTTATGGCAGTGGCAATAATCTGATAATTCTTGCGTGCAAAGAAGCTGTTCACAGTTTGACTCACTCCTTGATTTATGAACTCTGGCAAATTAAACATCTTCAGTTCGTTCAAATAAAAGGGAAAAGTATTTGAAATATTTTAACGCTATTTTTTAAATGCTCAATACAAAGGAAAAAAAATATTTTGAAACTTGTTTCGATGTTGCGTAGAAAAGTATACATGAATTATATAATTCAAGTCTTCGGAAAAATTAAATGCTGCAATGCAAATTATCTTTTGTTAATTGCGTGCTCTAAAATTCTTCATGAAAGTAAATAAAGAAATAGGACTAATTTCTAATTTACTTATGTAATTCTAAATGCTTACCCTGCTCCAACTCCAATATGCACTCTATTAAAATATAGCATATTTAAGTAAATAAATGATTTTAACGATTCTTGTATTTTTTGTTGATTTTAGGTAAGACGATCTACCGCTTTCACCACTATTCAGTTTCCTCTGTGGTCAATTTGTTGTGGTCAATGACTTTTCCCTATTATATCAATTCCATTCACAATCATTTACACATCAATTAATACATTTTTTTGTATAGCCAACCTCAACCCTTTTCAATACATTGAAAACACACAACTTCTGAATTCCATTATTTTTTCCAATATTTTCAACTGCATTTACCTACATTAGATGCTTTTCTACCAGTTTCTCGTGACGAGGTGACAAAAGCAAAGAGACTTTATGGACAGGAATACCAAAAAAAGCTTTTAAGGATTTTTTTAAAAAGGAGACCAAGAGTTAATTTAAGATGTGCTCCTTGGGTTAAATGCATCATCGTGACTTTTTAAACTTCTCTTAAAAAATAAGGGATTTATTTAACTAACCGTCTAATATTTTGACAAGAATTAGGATAATTTATCTAATTACATTTACATTGTCCATGTTTATATTCAAACTTCAATTTTTCGTTTAATTTTTGTTCAATTCGTAACAAAAGATTATTAAGTAAAAATGTCAAGACTGTTTTGTTTTGTAAAGTAGTTTAATATTAAAATGATGACTGATCACTTTAAGGAGTAATTTTAAATGATGTAGCTGAAATTTGAAAAATGTACAAAAAGCATTGTATAAATTCTGAGGTGGGTGGGCAAGTTTCTGTGAATTCTAGAACGAAGGGAGACTGAGCAATTCCTAAAACTAATTCTGTGAGAATTACGAACTTTCGCATTCATCGCACCAAATGCTTAGACAATGCGTAATGCGAATTCAAAGAAAATGCCCTCTCTCTACCTTTAACACCTTTAGCTTTGTCTGTCCATTTCAGTGTATTATTATTATAGATGGCCAGAGGCTTTTATTTCAACTCATAATTATTATCATTTGTTTTGTCTGTAATTTCATTTATTTAGTGCAGCTGGTCGACTCAGATTCAACAACGTACATTTATCATTTAATTACTTTCAAAAATCGTGTCACTTTACTCAACAAATGATTCAAATTTAATTATATTTTTGCAAATCAGCGCGAATAATTTATGAGCACATTTATTGTTTTGTCCCGTTATACATTTATAAAATTGAATTTCTGAGAAACTAAAATAAGATTGGAAAGAATTGGAACTGCAAGGTACTTTTAATGAGTTCTACTTCTGTCTCACATTTTGAAATTTCTTTTTAAAGAATAAATGTAAAATTTGATAAAATCATAGGTGACCAGGTGCATACATGACATTAATACATAATAGTGAAAATAGTTTCAAATGAGTCCAAGAGAATAGAGTAGAACCAGAGACAGACACATCATCAATGAGCAAGAGAAAAGTATTTTAATTGAAAGAACAACTCATAAAATGTTACTCACACAACTCATTTTGTCCTGATCACTTTTGAACATTGCCCAAAGAGATGGACTCAAAAAGAACATTTTTACAACGGAATATTCTAGACTTTATTCAAGACAGTTTTTGTGGGTGAACACTCACTCATGATCAATTATCCTCAAGGGCTTTTATACTTTTTTTATTCTTGGGTTAACACCAATGGAATGGAATTTAAAAATATTTATTCAACGAATAAACGGATCAAATAAATTCATGATGAAAACACTCTTAATCTATAACGAATTCGTTAATTATTAAATATGTATAAAAATAGCACACTTCACTTTTAAAACTTCAAAGTATCAAAATTAAGAAAAAATTAAAATTACAAAAAAATTCAGTTAGAAATTAAGCAGTTGAAATTTGAACGAATGTTAAGATTTTTCCTTTAATTATTGTCAATTGAATAACTATCCAATTAATTGGTTAATTAACTCAAATAGAAGATAATATTGGGTTTAATTGTTTTTTAACTTATGAGAGAGATAAATCAAAATTGTTTCTGAAATAAATAAGTATTATTGGCAAGATGTGAATATTAAAGTGAAGACGTTTTTGACATTTAATAGCCCAACCTATTCTCCTTTCAACTGAGTTTTCAGTTTGAAAAATAGAGTTTGGGATAAAGGGCTATTCATAAATTCACTTGCCTAAATTTAAATATTGATTTATGCCTTTATGGTGGTTTTTCTACGAATCTTAAGGTATTGCTGTATATTTTCTGTTCCAGCCAAAGTGAACTCTTCAAGAGAATAAACTAAAAGACTTTTCTACTGCTGGTTCATCTGTTCCAAGTGAATGTGAATTTAAATAAAAAGTTGATCGTGACGAGAGTGAAATGAATTGATTGAGTCACTCTTTGATTTATCTCTCTGATTAGGATTGATATAACCTATCTCTTATCAGATTATAATCAAATCTCAGCCAGTCTTAATTTTTCAGTCCTTTTATTTCTCAAAGATTGTTATCTTTGCACTTGATAGAAAATACTTTATTATTTGAAACTCTTTTAGTTAGAACATTACAATGTCTAAAGGTTTTATTGTTCGTCTGACTTTCTTTGTCCTCTTGTTTAACACTTAAACGTCATTTCACTTTCGGGGTTCAAAAAATAACAATCACCGTTTGAAATAGAATCTCTTCGAGATGAGTTTTTTAAAAGTGAGTTGTTTCTTAAAAGAAAATTTTATAATTTGTTTAAAGCACAAATCGAAAATGATAGGGGACAGTCATTATCGCTGGAAACTTTATTGAGTTGCAACAATTTATAACGCATAGGTTGAAGTGTATTTTTTTCAAAATATGACAGTCTCTCTTTTCTTTATCCTTTCATATTGCGATATTTGGATTTTGAAATTTCACCGAACAATTTTTATAAACTGGCAATGTTAAGTGTGTTTAAATGGTTTAAAATCTAAATGATTTTTAACTTTGACTGAGCATGCGAGATGTAACTGATGTAAGAAATGATGACATGAAAATAAAATGACAGCGGTGAAAGTACAAATTTAAGCTTTGATAAATTTACCAAAATATTGAAGAACAGATGTATGACGTCACGTCATATTTTAACCTTTGACTTTTGGGCTTGGACTGGTTAAAGTAAAACTCATTTATTTCCTCTTATAAAACCTAAACCAAAATTGTAATATTTTCAAATAGAGGGATTCCAATCTGTGGAAATATTTCTTTGACTATTTAAAGTACTCATTTGAATTTAGACGTGTAAGAAGAATGTTTTTGTGCCTGTGAAGAAAAACAAGTTGGATGGAGGTTGATTATTTTGAAATATTCCAGTTTCACTAAATGAGAATGATTGTGTAGCAATTAATGTGATGATGCGTAACCGACCTTCACCTTCAATCACTAGCTTTTTTATTCCATACGAAGAACTTAATGAGAAGAGAAACTCCTTGCATACAAATCCTAAAGATGCATTTTTTAATTCTAGACAAGAAGTGGCTTTTTGTGTTCTGCATCTTTATTTATTATTTAGTGTTTGTGTGACAGACAGAGTCAAGTCGAGTATGCTAATTACTCTAGATTTTATTTCATTAGACCAGGGTTCGACAAACGGCATTTTCGGCACATAATTTTTTGCCGTAAATGTCGAATTGCCGTAAATATGCCGTTTTTGCCATAAATGCCATTAATGCCAATAATGCCAAAAATAATATCATGGTATGTCTTAACCACAGGTTATCCTGCTATCCACATAAAGTCATACACTATTTAAGTTGAATTAGTTTATCACAC
>JAQFZZ010000804.1:0-14291 GCA_034696405.1 Isotoma caerulea
AGCAAATAAACTCGTACTTCTACTATTTTAAAAGTCGACACACCCCCTCCCACTCCTCTGAATTTTACGACCTCACAGTATTTACTCTATATCGATAGGCTTAATCAATGTCAATTTATTAGCATGTTTCCTCTGAACTGAATGTAATCTTAACGTTAATGGTTGAAAGATCAAATATAATGATTCATAATGACTAAATGACTTTATTTGTAGTCATCAAAATTGCAAATATAAAACAAGATACATCATCTAAAATACTTCATCGAAAAGTTTTATATCTTTGAAAAAGGAAATTTCAAAAGATGGAAATTCCAAAAATATGATTTCCATTGTCAACCTTCCGTTTCATTTTTGGAATTCAACTCTGATGTCAGCAAAAATGATACGAAATACGAAGTATTTTCACTCGTTTGAAAATCTACAATAGCAAGTAGACACATCGAAACACACAACAATTATGAAATATGGATAAAAAATAATAAATTCCTAGAAATAATCGTTTTATAATTTTATTGTAATCAGTAAACAGATAGGTAAACTTTCTTAACTATTATGCTTTACCCTGTATTCTGTATTCATGATAACTAATTCTGACGACTCTTGGTTTTTACAATTTTGCTTTCGAAGCTGTAAACGCAAACCACTCGAGAGACTCTATAGAGATTAGTATAGATAAATAATAAGATCATACCATACCATACCAAATTAAATTTATTTTACCTAATAAATAAAATTTTCATAATTTCTTGACATTGTCAATAAAAACATAACCACATACAATATGCAGTTTGAGGTAAATAATACAATATTTCGTTTTATTCTCAATGCTAATTGCATTAAATACATTCAAAGGTGTCAAGGGCTAAAAAGATAACATAGGTCATTCACTATCATTACTGAAGTTAGTCATTGATACAAGAAAGAATCCAGTTGACGAGGTTCTTTCTCATACGAATTTAAAGACAGTTTCATAAATTATGTTAAACTCGTATGAACATACAAATGTGTTTTAGTTTATAAACCTTACTTCAGCACTTTGATAAAGAACTTATATGCTAAAGTTCAATAAATTTCAATGAATGCATTTATTTAAAAGTATTTTTATGGATTTTGCTTCTATCAGGCTTCAATAGTTTATCTTCTCCCAAAATACATATATATTCTATCTGAATTGAAAGACGTTTTATTTCAGATAAACTGTAATTTTTGCAAAATGCTTTCTTATAAAATGCTTCATTTGAAGATTTTAAGGTGCTTTGACCGTTTGAACCTTTTTGGTCACAAATTTACAATAAGAGTCTTATTGAATGTTCAAAACGTAATAGACCTAGTGAACCTCTTTGTTATCTCGCAAAATGCATTTGTGCATCTTCTATCTCAATTGATAGAGCTACAAATTTACGGATGCTCAGAGTTAAAAAATAAGAAAGGAAGACATTTTATTTCAGATACTGCAATTTTCGCAAAATGTTTGATATTAATACATTTCATTCTGATAAAATGTTTCATTTGAAGATTTTAAGCTGCTTTGACCGTTTCAACCGTTTGGTCACAATCACAACATAAGTTTTATTGATTGTTCAAAATTTAATAGACCTAGTGAACCATTTTGTTAAAATCTCAAAATGCTTGGAGAGCTCATTAAAGCGTTTGCGACTGTCATAATTTTGGTTACTCATAATAATGAATCTTTTCAGGACCAGCCGTCGTAAGTTTGCATTTTTACTTAGTTTTTGTTATAATTTTTAGCATTTTCAAAGTATCAAGAGCTTTAAGTTATGTTCAAATATTCTTCTTTGCGTATTCCCTTTCTTTTTTTGACTTGGTGTCAAATCATTCTAAATTTTTAACTGTCAAAGATTAAAATACACTTTTTCAATCATGTGAAACCATTCAAGAATTGCTGATATATGTTTTCTTTCTGTTTTTCAGGTTATCTCTGGCCAGTGGTTCGGGATTGCAGCAGGGCAGTCGGGTAAATTAGACAGAAATTGCTAAGGCATTATTTAAATTAAAAGATCGGATGGCAAAAATTCACTTAAACATAGTACTTCAATGAGTAAATTAAGTACATAGATTAAAGCTTTAAAAGTTTCAAAAAATATTTATAGAGTCAAAATCAGTGTCTCTGTCCAATGGTTTACGATCCTCTCTGTGGCAATGATGGCAAAACCTATGGCAGCAAATGTCAACTGGATTGTGCCAAATTAAACAACAAGGGTTAGGGTATTAATTTTACTGAGAGATGTGTCCATTCTTGTAGTATAATTTTTTATTGCCGTTTTAGATCTGAACGAAGCTCATCAAGGAGAATGTGAGCGTAAGGGTGCGGGAGGTGCGGGTGCCGGTAGTCTTAATAACACAACGGTATTCATATTTTTGGTTTTCTTGATCCATGAGATAAGATTGTTTTAAAGTAATGAGTGGATTTTCAACTTTTTTAAAACAGAGCTTATCAGTACAAGAATTGATTGAACTAGCGAACCTACTTGAAGCTCCATTTTCTCAGGCTTCGTTAGATCGATTGCATTTACCAGAGTGGCCTACAAGCAGAGCTGCCCGAACTTCAAATGCCATTTTGTTCAATAGATCCAAAAAAGAATTTAATTTGGCTTCTACGAATTGCGCACATGGAATTCTGACCCCGACCCTTAACCCCGAGAAAAGGATCAAGAGGAATAAGTCTTCAACTTATGGAATGGAAAGCCACGGGTTTTTGACTGGATTAGAATGCAATGTCAAGTACTTATCAGCAGATGGGTCTTACTTTGAAGTCCATGTTAGTAACCCATTCGTTGGATCTAATGGTATTGACCAGTGGCACAGTCCCACTTTAAAGTTGACTCCTGCAAATGGCTCAGGAAACCATAACCAGGTCAGATGGATCATTGAAGACAATTAAATTCTTATACTGGTTTTATGAAATTTATCATTTTACATGTATTTTTACATCTTTAAATTGGTTTATTTATTTGAAAATTTAAAAACTCATGAATTTTGGAAAACCTGCTGTTCTTTTAACATTTAAATTGAAATAAATCTTTGAAAACGTTGGCCGCAGGTATTTTTGAATTGGATGAAATAAAATATTTTAGTTTTCTGTCTGTATGCAGACAATGCTAAAATAATGATGATTGCTGGATTTTGAAAATAAATGATGAAACGATATGATCATCAAAAAAGGATAAAAAATACCTAATTCAATGTCTATGCTCTCAAAAAATTTCACATCGTAAAATATTATGCTCATGGATGGATGCAAGTATATGCAAGTAATTCTTTAGAAAAATATATAATGATTTTTTGTAATATAATATAAGCACAAAGCTAGTTTAAAGAATCGTAATTTCTTCCTTTGAAATGTACCAATTCTTTTCATAATGTCTTAATTTGTTTGCTCTTCTAACTAGTGTTAAAAATAATGTGTGAAATACAATGCAATATTTGTTATGCGTGAAAAATGGTTATCGAATGTTGAACTTTTCAAATAATAATCTAATTATTTAATGTTTTCCAAACAATACTAAAAATACCTTGCAGAGACTACATGCACGCAATGTACTTTTAACATAAAAAATAATTATTATGTAATAAACTTAACTGAATGCATCGAAATAGACAGAAAAAAGCAATTACAGTAATTAAATTAAACCAGCCATTAAATATACTGAGAGACATCGTACATTTAACAATGATCAGTCAGGCATTCAAATGAAAAACAATGATCGAAATATAATATCCACAAAATATATACTCACAAAATATTTTAATAAATATGCAAATGATATTCAAACTCAACAAACAAAGTAAGTTGTAAGTTTATGATGAGTACCATTTATAAATGTACTGTGTAATGTTGCATTGTATGGCTGACCCTGACCATCGCCTATGGAAGGTACTTGCTTTTGCTTATAGTATAGCACGTCTTTTCCAGCTCATTTTCAGTATCGATATTGATTAAATTTTTAGGGTCTTGGTTTAGAATCTGGAAGGAACTGAATAATGAAAGAGCAAAAAGAAGAAAGAATTAAACCATACTTTCTCCATGCTTATTTCATACATCATTCATGTTTATTTCATAGTCTAATAGTGTCACTGTCAATTTTACAAATATTAGAATATCGGCAGATTTAAAGTTCTTTCGTATCATTTTAATTCATTAAGTTGAGCTTATTATATATATAATAAGTTCGACTTCAATGTTTTAATTAGTTTTTAGTCAGTTAGGTACTAAATATCGTAACACCCCGAATGTTCCCTTAAATTTAAAAAATCAATAAGCAGAGCATGTGTACCGAAAGAAAACGCTTGGTACGTTTGCACTGAGTTCGGTACATCTGTCCTTATTGTCCTACAGTACAGTTGCACTCAGACACGTGCAGTGATGGGCTTGTAAAAGCCATATTATACTGTAGTACTGGTACTGATGTCTATTTTGTTTATGCCACAGTAAAAATTATGAGTCTAATGTCAGTCAAAAACGCTAGGTTAAGACGCTAACGCTATTCTTCCAATACTTTCTTCCTTTCTAAGAGTTATGTATTTCCTGAAGAATATAAATACCCAGTCATAATAAAAAACATGCAATAAACATCTTGAAATAAATGTAATAAGCATGCGAATTCGTATCAGGCAAAGAAAGTTCGGTGTAAAACTGTAAAACTAAATGTTTCGTAAGAAAACCCGTAATTGTTGACTACGAAGAGGATGATATACTTAAATAGTATCGGCATGAACATACAATATTTAGGATATTAACCTAACATCATTGTAAAGTTTGTCTAAACATCAAACATTCGCTACCCTCTTTTCTAAAATCAACAAACATACCGGATTTTGAAAGAATGCCTACTTAGTTAGCTTTCTTATTTCCTTATTACTTTTGTTTACTTTTGAACATGTCATATTCGTGTTTGTTATTATTACATTTTTATATTTGTTCGGTACAACGACCGTCATAGTTGAAACAACTATCTGCATGTCGTGTCATGAGACCCCTATAAAATTTAACAGTCCCCAACAGTATTGCGTGTTACTTACAATTAATTAAGTGTATACCAGACGATTTGAAAGCGCTGTTGAGCTGCAGCCTGGAATTACCTTATAAAATGATTACTATTATGATTTTGCAGATCTTTCTAGATATTCAATACTAAAGTTTAAACTGGCTCTTAGAAATGTACTCATACTACTACTGATTTCGAGCACTTCAAAACCTGATTATTAAATATCAAAATGTATTATTACAGATAGGTCAAGAATTTAAAAGTTTATACAACCCAGCCTATAGAAATTATATGATTTCTTGTTTTTGATTGTTTCACTGGGCGAATAATAAAAATTGACGAAGTTTTTGATAGATACTCCAGCATATAGTATAGTCTTACTTGAAATCAAATTGAATACAAGGACAAGAAGTCCTTCCAATATTTTTTCTCTTTTGTAGGGACGCAGTTCTTCTCAATATTTTTTCATTCGTATCATAATTCATAATCATAATGTACACAAGTCACGTCAAGGAGAATACGAAAAGAAAGTAACTTTCCTCTTGGACGAGTAAAGTTAGAAATTGTTAGAAAAGAGACCACACTCGTAAATATAACTCGTTAGTCATTCATTACGTCCTACATATGCAGAAGCTCTACGAATCTACCAGGCGCGTACCCAGAAACGGGCTATGGGAGGGGCTTAACCTATCCCTACAATGTTATTAAGCCCCTCCCATGCTCCGCCCTTCCTTATTCTCTCAATGTTAAAATCCGGACCTTTGGGGGGGGCTCAAGCCCGTAAAGACCCCCCCCTTGGGTACGCGCCTGGAATCTACGAATCACCCACGCATAGTACAATTTTACGGAGAAAGGGAATAATCAAAAGCAAATTGACTTTTACTCTTACTTCACTATAGTCAACAGTGACTTTTATCTTCACACTGCAGTTTTATTAAAAGCGTTTACTTTACTCTGAATGCACATATGTAATTGGTATAAGTCTTTGTGATTATGTTCATCAGTGACGGTGCTGAATTCAGATAATAATTTCGAAATCTTAGCATGCGTGGGTTTAACTGAAGCCTTACAGAGTAGTGGGTAAAATGAGATCATTGTTATCTCTCATAATAAGTAAATCACCAATTCTGCATAGGGCTAATCAACTATAAAATCGATTTTTTTCTTTCAGGCATCCAAGCGCAAAGCTTGGGCACTAGCTTAAATAAACTATAAAATGTGCAGGAAAGTTTGCAATATTTGATGCTTCTCTTTGATCGAATAATTAGACAGTGACGTGGATTCAAGTCTATCTGGTATCAAATGGACTTTGGCTCATCGTTAACATATGTTATTATTATATCTAGTGCTTTTTTGTTTTGTATAACAATAAATTATGCAAAGGAAGCAAATTATCGATGTATGATATGATGTCAATGAAACCAAACCAAGTGATGGGTAATCAAACACCCAACACATTTGGTAAGAGTTCAGCTGTACCGAAAAAAAGATAGAATATTTGAAAATTGGATGTTCCCTTAATTGTGCCCGAATTATCTGTAGCAATTACCTTCCCTACATTTCTCAATCTAGAATTACAATTTAATATAATTAACGGTTGGTGTAATCTTTCTCTGAAAATTTAGTAAGTTATTATGTGTATGTACTTTCGTTTTGCACTGGGGTCCATAAAGTTAGCTAAGAGGCTAATGACAAAGGCAATGGTAATTTAAAAAATGATTGAATGATTTCCATGCAAAAACTGCAATCGTTGCGTGAGAAAAAATCAAATAGAGTAAGAATTGTAAGGTGTAAGATTTAAAATGAAACAGATGCGTATGCTTTGTTCGTGTTGCGATTTTGCGTGCTAGGGAGTTAAAATATTAAAATTTGCTAATGTAAATTGGCATTTTATCTTGGTTTGAATGAACGAATCGAGTTCTTTTGATTGTATGGAAAGACTCTTTGACTTGGTCTGTCTGATAATGGTTTGCCTTTTTAAACTACTTCGCAGACTGTTAAATTTCCATCGGTTAGGTTGTGAGTTACTATATTAATTATATGTATTTTGAGAGTGGGAAAAGGCATGAAATCATGAAATCGAAGCTGGCGTTCATGCATATGCAATTTGTTACTTTATGATGATGGTGAATTTCGAAAATAATTTCACGGCTTTTAAACAAAGAACATTCATTGTTTTATGGACCATTAGACAGAAAGTCAAGAACCCAACTCAACTCAATCATTCGGCAAAGAATATATTGAAATTGTTTTATTACAACGATAGAAGAGTATGAGTCATAGTCATACGAACATGTATTTGATGTGAATCCAGGTGCAAGAACTATTTTGTTATTTGCATACCTGGGAGGTTGAACCACTCATATACCTGTTAGTCTAGCAGTTTGTACGTCTAGTTTTTTTTAGTAGATTACATAAACTGCTTTCGATAAATAATATGGAGATTTTAATAATTTTTCTTACTCCCTTTATGTTCAATAACTATAATTATGAAAACTTAATGATGTCCAGAAGCTATAGTACTTCAATCTAAGAGGCAAAAATGACAGTGTAAGCAACAAAACAACGGACTTGCTAGCAATTTTACTTTTTGTAAGGATCGTGATATCGTATGAGGGTTCACTCACTTCGTCACTTCTGAACCATATTTTAATTCAGATGGAAGAATATGAAGATAAAAATGCACCTTGCATCCGTGTCGCTGTTCTATACCACAATCCATGCATAAAAGTCTGCAGATGATTTATTGAGTTTCATGCTAATGCCTAAAAAACGGCCCTGCTTTGCTGAACTTCATTAATATGTAAAAAAAATCCATTTGCATTTGTTTATCTAAACCGATCATTATTAGGCTTCTAACATTATTTGATGAATTCATCTGACATTGTATATTTATGGTATGTGTTGTGAAAAGCGAAAATTATGCTTTATAATTATATTATCTAAAAAAAAGCACAGACACCTGATACTCAGCTGATCGACTAGCAATTTTAGAATATCAATACCATCATGATCTGATTTTTCTGTTTATTTAACGACCGCTTATATTTTGCAAGGTTGTTATTTCATAATATTGGTAAAGTTAACTTAAGATTTCTTGTGACGCAGTTTGTACTAATTGAGAAAGTTAATCTTCCATTGTCTCAGTTACATCTCTGCTGGATCTCATAATTAAATCTGTTTTTAGGATTGGGATCGCTAATCCACTTGCTGTGGAAGGATTTTTATCTTCTTAAGTTTGTTTCTCAATCCTTCGGGCATTTTTTTAAATGCAGACGTATAGTCCATTTTTCAGTATGGAAAAGTCTACATGTGGCCTGACATATTTTTTCACAATGTTTTTAAGAAGATTATTGACTTCATTCGTGGAAAGGAAGGGAATGTATCAAAACAAAAAATCTAACTGAAGTTCCATTCCTTTCTAGTTAAGTACTAACAATGTGCAAAAAACTGTTTTTCGATTTGTCGAATTGTCTTTCTTTGGGGGTAGTAAAAGTTAATATAGGAATGGGTCGTCTAAACATAACGCTAACGCTGTATAAGATTTGTATTACGAAACCTATTGAGTATTGCAATATTCTTGCCTTTCAGTCGGAAGGCAGTGGTTGCTCGGAGTTCGGGAATTATTGACATTTCGGATTTGGCAAAGTGCTGAGCATGTTCAGTGTCTTAGTCCTTGGGTACAGTTGCACTCAATCTGTTAAATTTGCACCAGAAAGGGTTGAGAATTATTGAGACTGGGACGTGTTCCACTCATTCTTAGCTTTATCACATTTTAAGGCTTTCAAGCCTGATTCCAGCTCATTTTAAATCGCCATTTGACATACATTCTTTACACGGTACAAATTTTAAAAGTCGGATAGAGGACATACACATGGAGCACGGTCCTTCCTTAACGATTACCTAAGAGTACTTATCCAGAGCTATAAAAAATATTTAAGTCTCAACCTCTCCCTTTCTCTATCTCCGAGAATAAATAAAGTCTTGTGTTTAGAATAGTTTCATTTTTTTCAAAAACAAACCAATGAAACAAAACAAGATTTGATAAATTTATTTTTATTCGTTTGAAAACCTGAATTTATTTTTTCTTAATTTGGTCAACCATCAGTTATCGAGTTAGACATATTGTTATATATTGACAATCAACAATTGCATAATAGAGTCCGTGTATACTGTGCGTGATCTATATAAGGTTAGATGTAAAACCTAAAAAGAATAAAACGTAAACCTGTTATTTTGGCGTGCAAATTTTAGTCAACTTGCAAATAATCAAATCTTCGGTTTTGTTATTTTATGCCAGTACACAGTAATTGAAGAAATACAAAATAGCGGACATTCATACTGGTACTGCCTTAACTCTGCCAAATTAACGTTATAGTGAATAGCGAATATTGTTGTAGTACTTCGATTCGGAGACGAATACATTGACTTCAACTTTCAAACAGCAATCATTTTACTACTCTTAAGTTCAGACATAAAATCTCATAACTTTTTTGGTTGTCTGCAACCAACTAGCCCTAAAAGAGCTCAGAATTCAGATAAGAATTTAAAATTTTCAAAATGGAATCAAAATTAATTATTCACACGACTCCAATAATTGTTTCGAAACATCAGAGGGATGACTCCAATAACTCGAATGCCAGTAGGGCTTCAACTTCTAAGGAAGGATCTCAAGTTATTGTCTTTGAGGAAGATATGCAATTATCACTGACTGAGTCTAATATAAAGCTAATCGAGTATCAATCCAGGTATGTACACATTTAATATTAAATTAATCAATATTATTATATTATTGTCAAGAAGATTAATGTAAAGAGTGCAAGAGATCATTAATCTATTTTATCCTTATCACCTTCATTAATATGTCGGTTGCATTATTGCAAAATTTAATTTGAAAGTTACTAAGACCTTACATAAAAATGCATATCGTCTGAAGGTTAACCTAATCTATTATTTCTCTCTTGTGACTTATGTGACATGTAAGGTAGAAGTTATGAACAACTGCTATTTTAATAGCTTCTCTGTGCTAGTCTGACAGTCTTTAGCTTTTGACAATTAGACTGATGCATCACATTAGTCTAACACATACATAAACCGTACTTTCATAATGACGATTTTAAAATTAGAGTTTTCGATACTCTATCCCAACAACTTTTTCCCCTGGCATTACATCAAAATTACCAGAGCAAAAAATTAGGAAAACATACGATAATATTCTTTCTCTAATGTAGTTATAGTTTAAGGTACTTCGTTAAAGTTGATTTTTGTTACTCACGTTTTATGGCTGAAATTCGCACGCAGACGAGACGATGCATTGCCAAAGTATATTTTTGCAGGCAAGTCAGACTCAGAATATGAACTTGAATGTATATTGTGTGTATTTTTATATTATCTCATACGTGCAAAAATTTGCAAATTTTTGCAAAGATGTGTCAGAATTATGATAGAATTAACGTAGTAACTGGAAGAATTGATCATTTCTGTGAGTAAAGTTAACCGAAACATTTGCGATGATGAGTGTACCTACTTATTGACGGATTTATAACATTAAACTTCATGGAATTATCAGGTAGAGATAACAGCAAGGTTTTTTGAATTAATTTCACTCATGAGGCAATTGTGCAATAAACTTAAGATTGAAGATGGTAGATACTATGAGTCATTTATATTCAGTATAAAACAGTAACTACTAATATTCACATGAAAGTATTAAAATATCTGTACATTCAGGCTTCATCATTTTATTAACTTATTCACTTGAAAATGCCTTAATAACAAAATGTTCTCAAAATATCAGCAAAATCTCAAGTACATCCAAATGGATTAATTGTGTGGAGTATTAAAATTGCTATTAAAATGAAAATTTTTATACCTAAGCGTACAAAAATGGTATTCTTAGAATAACTCCGTTCTAATGCCATAGGATAAGTTACTCGCTGGTCATCTGCATCAATGCAAAAGGGAATTTCGGTAGATGAATTTCACACGAGAAAGCATTAAAAAGGCTAATGAAACTGAAGCGCTTATCTTTTGTTTGCATTTGCTGCCACATTACAAAATAATGTAAAGGATTTATGGACTAATTTTTTTAAAGTAATTTTTTGATATTATAAGCTGACTGAAGTAGCCAAGTACATTTACTAAAGTTTCAAGGTTTTTAGTGACAGCAAGGACGGTCTTTTTTGAGGTTCATGTACGTACTGAATTTATATTTTTAAAAACATCTTGCCTTTTCTTAAATTGTCAATTTTATAAAATTCTTATAATATGGACAATGGACATTGGACATTTGACAACATCTTTACCATACGATACAAAGGAAACAAAAATATAAGACTAGTGATACAACTTGACACAAGGAAGATTAGGTGTCTAATGAAAAGACACGAAAACAATATATTGTTGTCCACGAGATTTGCTTAATATCATGCGACTTATCAGTTATCACGAAGGTGCACAAAAACTGTCTTCTTGTTTTTACTGAAGAATGTTGTTCTTACCTTGCACCTTCTAACACCGTCCGTAATGAATCAGCATAAAAAATAGAAGGTGTAAATGCTACAAAACTATTTTTTGTTAGTATAATCAACCTGTTTAGGTTTGTATTATTAATTGCAAATGAATTTAAGTTACTTTCCTTCATATTTAACAATTTAACACAAGAAAAACTTCCTTCCATTAAAAGTATCATTTCTTCAGCAGAATAGACGTCTATTGACAGTGAAGTACTTAATAGTCGATATATATGCGGTTGTACAATCATTAAACATCTTAAAGTAAAAAACAAACTAACCATAAGTAAGTACGTTAGAACAAATTTAATAGCCTCTACAAGGCAACTTCACTTAACACATTTAAATCATACTTTTAAGACATATTTCTAGGCATGTGCAATTTACCTTTCGTTTTACTGACAATATTCCATCTTTATAAATATATTGTACTGTGCATGTCATATCATTTGTATATTTATTTATATTACAATTTACAATTGTGTTTTAAGATTTATCCTGTTGTAAGATTTTCCTTATGTGTCAGTTATCAGTATGTGTTTGATATTCAACTAAGAAAAGTTAATTCTTTAAATTTTACATGCGTCCTTATTTGTAACTTGTAAGTAAATGGCTGGATCAAGAATTTTTTGAATTGCACAACCTTACCAATAACAACAACACGTTTGATTGTAAGAAAATTGAAACTAGTTTGAGTATGCACATAACATAGCTTACGTAACATCAAAAATTAAATCATCCACAATTTCAAGATCTACTTGTTTGAAGTTTATATTTGTTTGTCGCTGGCTAGATGAGTGAGTTCTGAGTGAATACCCACAAGAATTTCAGATTTTTTAATCGATTCCGTCGTTTAAAGCGGTGTTTGAAAGAACAGTCAACAGTTTAAAATCTGTTGAATTTTATCACATCATCTATTCCTGATCTACAGATTTATTCAGAACAGAAAGTTGTTTGATAGCATATAGTTTTCTGCAATTATATATACAATTTGTCATATAAAATCATCAATTTCCACCTGCAGCAACTTTTGCGTTGAAGTTTTTAAGTAAGTATTTTTGTATTTTATTCGGTGTATTATTAAAATAAAAGTCATGCTTTATGCATTAAATGGGAAAGAAAAGTTAAAATTTAAATGGAGATGTAGCTATATGTTTTTAATTATTTAGAAGAGTATCAATCAAGGTCAAGGGTGAAATTCACCAAGCATACAGTCTACTACGTAAGGTCACCGTGAAAATATTTTTCCAATCTGCCTTTAATTTTAATCAGTGTGTACTTATTTACACGTACTTCAAACAAAAATACCTATTTCTGTGAATTCTCCTTGCTTCTTGCTACTGCAAAATTTAAGATTACTGCAAAATTAAGTTGGAACAAAATTAAGTGCCAGGTAGCAACAAATCTGGCTAAAAGTAAATGCAACTAAAAGCTTTAAAAATGAGTCGTAGAATTATTAAAATTTTCCGTCCCACTTGATGAATAACAATAACAATGCTATGAGAGAAAAGTTTTAAACGGATGTCTTTGTTTCCTTTAAGTTATATTTGTCCTGCTTAAAAGAATTTAAAATTTTGTAAGATTTTTTCACAATTTAACATGCAATCGGAGCTTTTTAATAGCAGAGCAGTCAATTTGATGTCATGTTTTTATATTATATTATAATTGTACTAAGCACTATGCAGGTGACAATTATATATATCAGTCGCTGACAAATGATCAAATAAAAAGTTTCAGTAGATAAAAATCCCTCGTGGTAATGCTAACATGATTATTTTATTGATAGAAAACTATGCCTGCCTGTAAACATTTAACGCAATTAATTAATTTTATAACCCGAATTAACCAGCTCCAGGTGAATACTTTAAACCAATAAACCTCAACATTTTATCCCTACCAGTTTCGAAATCCATTTACACATTTTGTAAAGAAATCTTTCACTGATTGTGTGCTTCCATTTCTATTAATTTATATCACACAGTCATATATATGAACAAACTAATAAATTTCATTTATTGTGAAGCATATTTGTTTTTCAATAAACTTCTACAAACCACTTGTTTGTATACTTACAAGTATTAATGTCAGACACATACATTTTGATGCGTGAGAACTTTCTACGTACCATTTCACTTAAAGTTAGCTAGCTGCGAAACGAAAGCTTTACTTGTATTGAAAACGGACTGAAAACTATGTTTTGATTGTACATGCATTCAAATATCCGGTCGGTAGTAGGAAATCTAGTTCAAGTGTAAACTGTACAATTCAACGGTAACGGTACACATTGATATTCAACGCACGAAAGTTTTTATTACGTACTTACCTAATTAAAATGCACTTTAATAGAAAATAATGTTTGAAGAAACTTAATCAGCATGTAAAGTAACATTTTAAAGAAGTCATCATAGAATACTTTAAGATAAGGCAAATGTTATCGTACTTGAACTTCCTTCCGAATTTAAATCCTCGCTTACATTTAACTATTAAATCGTTTAGAAGTTTTAAATGAATCAGGTTAGGTATGCTAAATATAGTGTTAAATAGCAAATTCTGTTGTTTATTCTCCAACCTTATCAAATCGGTATTCTCAGTACTATTCAGGATTAAAATATTTATATTATACTATAGTTTTATACTATACTTATTATGTTATTATATTATACTTAATAATAACGTACCCTGTTCACTACTTGAATTAAAATAAACCATATCAAACGGGTGTAACCAAGTAGTGGAACTAATACGTTTAAAACCTTTAATCGTATTTCAGTAG
>JAQFZZ010000805.1:0-14289 GCA_034696405.1 Isotoma caerulea
TGACACAATTGATTCCTGTCTGACTCTAATCGGGAATTTGTATTGAGACCTTTGTCCTTTTTGTGCAGCGGCCTTTTGACATTTATTTTATTTAATAGAGCAAGTATCAATTCATATTAAGAAAGGAAACTGCGATATAGATCAAAGATTAGGTCGTAAAAAATGTAGATGATGTGACAACAATTCAAAATGTAATAGATTATTTACAAATAATGTTTTTGCCCAGTCATAATTTTCGAAACGTACAAACAAAAGAGCTATTAACATTGCATTGTAATTAATTAATTATAAAATTTGTACTGCCATAAACCACAAAAAGGCTTCCAAATCCAAACCTACAAAAATGTTTCAATTCAAACCAAAAAGCCGTCTCACCTTCCCCAAAACCAACCCTTAAACCCATCCACAAAGAAAAATCCAATCCACCCACCACTCTCATCAATCAATCCATAACACTCAAGCCAATAGTCCGAAACCAAACCGATCAAATCCAATTTGCCAAAAAAGCAATTCATACAAAACTAGCGGAACTTTCTCTCATCCCTTTGTTCCTTCAAAGAGAAAGTCCTTTCGCCAGCCACCAGGCGACATTACAAGTGGTGAAAGCAAACCCGAGTCTCTCCTTTTGCAACATTTCATTTCTTTACTCAAAACCCCAACTGACTTTCCTTAAAAAAGGAAAGTCTTTCATCTCACATCGCCCCTTTAATACATTTCTCAACTTTCACATCCATATCCGATATCCGACCAAAGTCCAACTTTGTCCAATAGTCCACTCCAAGTCTCAAATTTCCAAGAGACTTCTCCCCATACTCTACAAGGGGGCCTGGCCTGGTTACACTATCCCAAGCTAAAGAACCAAGTTAAAAGTTTCTCATCTTTTTCCTCTAGCCCAATGTTAAATCTTATGGAAAAACACAAACTCTTTCTTAACTCTACAGTCTCAACTCTTTCTTCCTCACATCTGAAGAAGCAAGTACGAAGTAAAGAGTTGAGATTGTATCCTGTGCATCAACTTCTTCTCACAAGAATATAATAATACAGAGGAGATATTTAGTTAGTAATAAAGAGGTTGGCCTGGGGTGGAGTTCCATACTGGATGACCAATTGGACCCCCTAACTCAGATCTCGAAGGTAGGGGCACTGAATGGCGCATTTGAAAGGGTGTCCCATACTACATCCACATCCACACTATTCAACTTTTCTCATCTCTCTCTCTCTCTATTTCTCACAGAGTTAGATCATACATTTTATTTTATATCGTATAATCCCACAGTCTGAAACAGTCTTTGGCAAGTTGTCTTGTCGTGCGCGACAAAAGCTCCTCCGTACTCCGTGTTCCTCCTTTTTTCACACAAATTCACCTTCCCAATGGTCCATAAGAATACCACCACCACACAGATACAAATAATACAAATGCGAATCATACAAATATCACTGCTACACATTTTTACTTACCTTTTTACTTACTCGATAAAATTCTACGAGTAGTCTACACACTAAGTAAACTATCTTCCTAATAATAATAAGAGAATCTTTGAAATACTTCAGACCCAGTATGTGGCTCGTTGTGTGACTGACTCTCTGGTTCGTGTGAGACTCACGACCAGTCTAAACTTAAACTACACTACTCCAGTGTCTTTGAGACATTTACAAAACTACTTCCAAACTAACTAAAGCTACCATCAAAACCATATTATTACCTTGGTTGGGTCAATCAAAATTCAAAGTTATTCAACAAATATAGAAACCCAAATGCTTATATTAAATTAAATTAAATCATCATTTTTAATTCCATCCATCATTCATAAATAAAAAAAGAAAAAAGTGCACGAGCAGATATTTTTATTACCTTTTACCTTAAAAACTTTTTTGGTCTTGTTACTGTTACCCACACTTGGGAAAAAATAACTGTGTTGGTTCTACTTGCATCTGAAAGTGCACGAGGACTTGATTTTACACTACCAAATTATAAAAGACCAAATTTACCTGCCCTTTCTGATTACTAATTAGTTCAATCCAATCCACCTGTCACATCAAATATCACATGTTACTTTACACACATGCAAATTCCATTCGCTGAAAAAATCAAGTGCTAAACTTCTACCAAAGAAAAGTTTTAAAACTGGACAAAGTGTAGACAGTGTGTAGACTTTTATCTTAGTAAATGACAGAAAAACAATTACACTAAATTTTAAAGTTTAAAAATTTAAAAATTTTAAAAGTTCAAATATAATTAATATAAAAACTATATTATAAACTTTAATCTTGTAGTTACTTTCTCGAAAAAAAGGACATCTTGTCACTGTCACCCTAAAAAGGTTTGTTGAAAAACATTTTACTTACCTTCTTTTGTTACGTTAGAATTAGAATAGAAAAAAATCATTTATTATTTATTTATTTTTATCAATGTGCATCCCATTATCTTTAATAAGGATTATAAATGGATTATAGATACAGATTATAGATAGTCAGATTAATAATACGATCTGCACTATACGTACGTACAAACTAGATTTGCAAAGACATGCAGACACTAAAGATTAAAACTATAAAGAGTTTTATTAGGGAATTAGTTAATTGAAATTAAAACAAACAATTGTATAAATGTATGTTTCATTACTTACTTAGCATAGAATGCATAAATACTTAAGTATCTAGTTAGTTGTAAAAAGATAAAATAGTTTGATGATGGTTGATACAAACTACTGTGGAATATTTTGTTAGATAGTGTTAGATATTAGATAAGGTAAGTTATTAGTTGGTTTTATTACAACTGGTAGAAGAGTTTATATTAAAAGTTGTAGACAATAAGAGATGGGATATAAAGTTAAGACGGATTCCCTATTAGTATGTGGATAAGAGATGAAATTTACATAATGTTTTATTAATCAACGTTTATATGCGCATAAATGATTAAATTTTACATTTTTTCAGTCACTAGGCTAACTCACTCTTTTTTCTAATGAGGTAAAACAGTAAAAGTACAAAAAATAAAGATTTTATCCGTGAGTTAATTTATTTGCTGAAAACAGGGAAGGAAGGGATGACATGGAAAACTTTATTTTTGGGAATTGAGATAAATCGAGAGAATTTAGGGGTTTGATGTATCAATTAATTTGTTTTAAAAGGGGAAGAATATAAAGTAATTAGGGATTTTAGGGGTTTATTTAACGTTTTAGATTTTACAGTTGGAATGAGATAAGAATTGAATTTATTTTTAGATTTTTTAACTATTTGCAATTTGGAAGAAGTCTATTCCGTATTTAGGAAAATTCACGAAATTTTTTATTTTCAACGAGTTATAGATTTGTTGACGGGAAGTGAAAAGTGTAGCACTATAACTTGAAAATACAGGGCTGCTGTATCTGTAATTTTCAAATTTTAAAAAATAATTCGCTACTAACTTCGCAAAATATTCAAAACTTGGTTTGAAAATTTGTTTTGTTTTCGGAATGTTAATTCCGTATTTTGGAAAAATAATGAAATTATTACTCATTATGATAGGATAGATGGTTGTCCAGTTGAAACCAAAGTCAAATAATTTTTGCAAGATTTTTTCAACGAATCCAACTCCAAATTTTCATATTTTTTAAAATAATTAGTACCTATAATTTATCTACCTTTCCGTTTACAATTAACAAAGCTCTCAACTTAACTTCTTAATATTTTTTAAAAATCTCAGCAATATCTAAACATCAATTAGTATCAATATTTCGCCAAAAAAACATTTTCCCACGTTCAGCTTCCCTGTCCCTAAAACTATCGATTAGAATCCAGTCAAAATCTTCTAAACAAATACTAAAATATTGAATGATTTCATACCTCTCTCTCTCTACTAATCTGTTTGATTATCCTGTTTTTATTTCATATGAAGCTGGCCGTGTTGATAAAAAACTTTAATTCACACAACAAACAGCACTGCTGTGCGTGTTATTCTCATCCTCAGTAGTTAGTTTGTTTGTCATTTGTCAGTTTGCATTTGATTGAGGTTAGGTTAGTTTATTTGCCTAATAAGTACACTTCATTTCATACTTGAACTAACCCAGGAGGGATGATTTTTTACTATTCAGGTATTACTACACTGTATTGTATTACCGTATACTAAATGATTAGCATGACGAAGGATGATTCTCACTAGAAATAATGAAAACAATACGCATTTCAGTTTTTTATCAAAAGGGACAAGTCGTGTTATTTTAAAGGGTTCCGTGTTTTTTATCTCTGTCCAAATCTACTATCTTTCATGCACGAATTTAGAGTAAAAAATGAAATGCACATATTTGTTATAATTATGATGTACATCAGATATGAGGGAATATGAGGGTCCTGCACCTCATTTATATTAGTAGATAGGAACCCTTGGTTTGGTCTTATTCAAGGGGCACTTCGTTTGTTTGTTATTCGTTTTAAATAACAAATCGCTCACCCATTAAAATTTTGATTTAAGGATACAATAGGATTTCTCTGAATAATATTGAACATTTAAACAAAGTAATTGCTTTATAATGTGTTTAGTCATGCCAGTCCAGTACAATTGAAATATTTGCAACTGTTGAGCGTTAAATAATCGTAAAATGCAGAAATTATGAAAAATTAGATTTAATTTAAAACGTTTTTAATTTCTAAAAATCCACATCGGTCATCGATATTTCTTTTAATATTCAAATGTTCCAATTTCTATAAATCCACATCGGTCATCGATATTTCTTTTAATATTCAAATGTTCCAATTTCTAATGCGGAACTGACCTTAATTTAATTTTTCACAATTCCTTCTGAAGGTAGTCTAAATTATATAAACTTTTAGACAGGCATAAAAAAGTGCTTGAATTGGAAATTTCACACGTTCACCACTCTCTTTAATCTGATAAAAGAGATAAAAAATATGAGTAAATTAGCATACTGCCGAAATTTTGCATATACATTGCAATTTTCAATTATGATAACCTGGAACATGCATGTTTTAAAGTATCAAAATTTGTGTTGAGTTTAAATGTTTAGTATCAGACAACTGTATCATATATTTCAATCATGTAATAAAATTGATTGAGGGTACCCCGTGTATGCATGAAGTTGTTAGAGCGCCTGTAAGTGCAACACTGAAGTATGAAGCTCACATGCACGATAAAAAGATGACACGTGAGATGCAAATGCAAAGTAGTCCTTAAATATGTATTTACTTTAAATATAGATAAAAATATTTTAGCATAATATAGTTTTTGGGTACTTACCGATTTTACTTCCGTTAATTCTGCTAAGGAACGAAAATAAATTTATTTATTAGCATCAGCAAAATGATCTCTTGATGCAGAAATATAGATACACTATCTTAAGATAGAGCTTATGTCACATCTACAAATTACAATGAATTTTTTTACTTCATATCTATTGAAGAGTGACTTAAATGAAACCTAACTTTAAGTATTGAGATAAACTTAAAGTATTATTTTAACGGCATGTTTGTCACGTTTTCGTAGGCCTTGAATAAATTACCTTGTAAAAAGCATAGTCGTATAAGGTCACTGAAGTCACATGTTTAGTTGTTCGCAAAGACAAGCTTTTAGGTCAAAGAGGACATTGACGGAAAAATTTGTAATTTGCGATTGTAATATTTAATATTTTAATGAACATTATTTTGAGGGTTCACATTTCACAGTTAAATTCATGAGCTATAACAGTAGACAGGAAAGGAATATTTGACGGCTCAAACCCCAAAAAACCTTACAATTTTACATTCCCGAATTTTCCGCATGTGCATATCTAAAATCAAAAACTAAAATCCATCATCATGCGATAAGCAATTCCAGGAAAATAATCGCTCATAATTTTCCTTTCCAAACCTTTAATCACACATTTCATTAAACTTTCCAAAAAAGTTTAAAAAGATGCTCTTCCTGCATCTCCAGCGATGACAAGATATTATGAAAAATATCCTTCTCAAGTATAAACAAGAGAAAGCAGGCCGACAATATAAATTTCCAAAGCAGTATGGACAAGAAAATAAAAATCTGCAGATGGCAATAAAGATTTTGCATCTCGTAAAAAAAGTTACACATAGATCGTCTTCTAACTGACATCATCAGTATCTTCATCTCGACAAGTCTGTTAGGGTGGTAAAAAGGTAGTTGATTCTTTTATAAAACTTATGTAGCTCTAGTGTTATCAAAAAATATTCACACTATCTTCTTCAACTACCTTGGCGTTTGTCTAAATAGAAAAAAATCCTTATCACTTTTATAACATTGCTACGTAAAATGTAACTTTATCTATTAACAATAGCTGATAGGATTGATAGTGGAAGCAACTACCAAAGTCTATTGTATCATTAGAAAGAAAAGGAAATGAGTTTAGAGATAAGGTGATGATGATTATGATGATGATGGAAATCTATAATAGTAAAAGTAATATTGTTGAAGTTGACGGATTTTCAAACTTTGTTTTTTATTACCCTTATTTTGTCGACATTTAGTGGCAACTAGTATAATTTACGCTATCAGTGATCCACCTAAAAGAAGTTGGCACATAAAAAGCTTTTCTTCTACGTTATACACTCATTAGTTTTATTTTCTTTGATGGTGGTACAGGTTATGGGTGATGATGGACTTCAGATCTGGTAATGGAAATGAAGACATGAAGTACTTGATGCAATCTCACCATCACCACAATCCGTGGGATCCTTGGGGACAGGTGGGTCATGCTATAATAAATTATGTTCGTACTTACTTTTACTTATAACACATAACAATCTAGTTAACGCTTGCTTTGTCTTATCTTTTTCTGCTAAATGCATTTCATTTCCTAAATACAAAAAGCTCATTACGTAAACCTAAAGATTTTAAAATCTTAATGAAGCAAAGAGTACGTTTTTCCGATAAGCCTAAAGATTTTTAAATTTTTAATGTATTGTATTTTCGGTAAATTAGGTGACATCACCACCAATACCCCCTCACCATGCCCATGCCCACGCCCACAGTGTCCCAACATCAAGTAACAATTCCAGTGGGGGTCACCATGCAGCTGCAGCGGCTGCCGCTGCGGCTGCTAATCAACAAAATTCGAGTCAACACCACCATCCATGGTCCAATTCGTACTTAAATGGAGGAAGTCCAATCCAACACCCTCATCATCACTATCCCCATCCTATGAATGGAATCCCTATGAATCCCGGTAAGCTTTTATCACCATTTCAATTACTAATTATTTTAAGACTTAAAAGCTACCTTCATGATTTCCTTCCTATAAGATAAGTCCTTTAGAATGTTCCGGAAATAAGCCAGTCATTAGTCTCATCTTCCTTTTAGATTGCCTTTACTATTGGCCTGGCCCAAAACAATTCTAGATTTGGCATTTGTATTAGGTTTATTTTATTTTATCCCATCAATTAACATTACTCGATAAACAAGCGGTCAGTTAAGTTACCACAATTGAATTTTATGAAGCCACTGGTGATTGACTTGAACCAAGTAAAGAGAGATACCAGGAGGGGTAAAATGACCCATTCATTATGTTTATGGGCAACAACGGGAAGGGTCATAAATTCCCGTTCTTCTTCCATTCTATCCTAAAACCCATCCCGTATCCCTAATAATAGTACCTATTACACATTACTATTACAGACCAAAATTCTTGTTTTACCAACATTCGGTTTATTTTACCAAAAGCTTCCGAATCCAAAATGAGATTACATACGAGCAGGAGAGGGCAAATACTAAATACACTGTAAAGAGAGAGAATACAGAATAAACGTAGCATAATAACTGGATAAAAGCGGTTCATCAATAACAGCTTGATTTGTATTGTATTTGTATATGGCTGTAATAGAGAATGAACGCAGGGAGAAAAAGTATGATTTTTTAAATGGGATTATACTCGTTCCTAGGTCAAATCCACCCATCCTTAAGAGACCTTCACAACTCTTCCCCAGGGTCGGGTATCATGGACGTCCGAGGGCATGGTGACCTGGAAGAAGAGACCCCGACCTCGGATGATCTAGAAGCATTTGCTAAACAGTTCAAACAAAGAAGAATAAAGCTTGGGTTCACCCAAGCTGATGTTGGACTTGCTTTAGGTTAGTATAGAATTCAGAAAATAAAATTTGCAGCAAATTAAAGCTTAGCTTTTTATTGATTAAAACAATTTATAATTATTTAAATACATAGGTACCCTATACGGAAACGTATTTAGCCAAACGACTATCTGCCGGTTCGAGGCATTGCAACTGAGCTTCAAAAATATGTGTAAATTGAAACCTCTCCTTCAGAAATGGCTGGAGGAGGCTGATTCCACCACTGGGTCTCCCACATCTATCGATAAAATTGCTGGTAGGTTTCTTTCTCCGAATTTAATTTAAACCTTGAAGAAAATCTTTCAACCTTTTTAGAAAGATTCAAAGTTTTAAATCCACTTCCCAATCTAATGTTCTTTCTGATTGAGTGCAATAATAAAAACTTGTCGATTATTATTATTTCTTTCGTTTCCTTCAATCAGCCCAAGGTAGGAAGAGGAAAAAAAGGACTTCTATAGAGGTATCGGTAAAAGGAGCTTTAGAACAGCATTTTCATAAACAACCGAAGCCATCTGCTCAAGAAATCACAGCACTGGCTGATTCCCTTCAGGTGAGTTCAAATTTTTATAAACTTTATTATCAAGTACAAACCCTCTGCCCTCTCTTCTAAATACATTTCTTGTGGAACACAAGCAACTGGGAAGTTAATGATGATGATCACCATCATCATCATCCTACTCTATGTAGCTGTACAGTTTGTACTTCTTTTGCTTATTATGATTATCATCTTGATACTTGATGATGATGATTTTGATGATAGTTCAGCATTCTTCTTTCACCCCATCAGGGTCATTATATGTCTAAGTCTTGCATGTAAACACATAACCCATTCGATTATTTTATTAAAAAATTGGTAAATTACAAAACTTAGGAAGAGTAATGAAATGATTCTTTAGAAACCTTCTTATCCAAAATGATTATCTATGAAGAACCTTATCTTAAGCTAGAAACTCAGTTTGACTACAATAAGCCCTAAAAATTAAAAAAATTCTACATTAAAAATTTACAAAACTTTCAAAATATCACGATACCCCAAACCCAACCCCAACGCTGTGGGATAGCCTTTAATGATAAACCTTTTATATTTTTACTAATCGCTTGATGTCACTTAAGCTTAATGTTTTGTGTGTCCCCTTTGACCCTAAATAGTTAGAGAAGGAAGTAGTACGTGTCTGGTTTTGCAATCGTCGCCAAAAAGAGAAGAGGATGACCCCCCCGAACGTCCTCCCGGGTCAAGAGGGTATGATGGATCAAGGGCAAATGTACAGTCATCAACATATGTCCCCGCGATCACCGCCTATGTTGTCACCTCAACCGCACCCCACGCAGCCTCCACCTCATTCTCAGTCGCTGACGGCCCACTGACGTTTACAGATGGACTACGAGTACGTTTAAAATAGCAACTTTAATACTATTATTCTACTTCTACTACTTCGACATTCAAGAGGAAAATTTTTAAAAGCCAGTGTGACTATACTTATACATACATAATATATATATACTACAATACAATATATATATCTATATATATATACTATACTACAACAATCTCCGTAAAAATAGTTAATTAGCCAAGCCAGTGAGATAGTGAAAGAACTTTAAGAGACTTGAGTATGGCCAGATATAATATACATACACAGTACAGTACAGTTTTACAGTTTACACAGAGATACAGACATGAATGATGACGACTTTTATGATCTGATGAACTGATTATTATTATTACTATATACAATTAATAATAATTAATACACATGCTGATACAAAGAACATTTTTACTTTTTAGAATAATATTCGTACATAATGAAGAAATAAAATGTCCCTACAATTTTTCAAATCTCAGTTGTGTATAAGAGAACGGTGCTCCCTGAAAGACTCGATGAGACAGAAAAAAATTAATTAACAAAAATTCAAAGATGGAAACCAGTGTGCAAAAGTGAATTTTAGTTTTTAACAAATTAAATTGTTTTAGTTATTTCTCCTTCTTATTGTTGTTGTTCTTTTAATATATAATATTAATTTATTTATATTTAGACAAAACAAATTATCATTTCTTCGCATATTATCCCAACTCCCAACCATCTACAAAGTCATATTTTAAACTTTTAAACTGTTAAAATTTTTAATCAAATCCTTTACATTCCAAAAAAAATTTTTACTCCCAAAAAATAAAGAAATCTTCTCCAACCTAACCAACGACAGATTAATATTTACATACAACAACAAAATATTATAAAAAACATATTTCCCAAAAATATTCTACCTACAATCTACTACAACCTACTACTGCTACTACTACTACAATACAAAAAACAAAATAAATATTAACTAAAAAAATACGATACAACAAGCGACGATTGCTCAAAGGCAGACATGAATGAAATGAATGAAGTTTCAAGAAGGTAAGAGAGAAAACTTTTTTGTGCCAAATTTCCTAAAAAACAAAAACTCTGTCTGTAGTAGTTTTTTGTTGACTTTATGTTTTTATTTCCCTCTTGATAACGACGTGAAATGATGATGATATATAAAAAAAGTAAAGAAAGTATGAGAAAAAGCAGCAAAGAAAGCAAAGCAAAGCACCCCCTTGATAATGACTAGTCTTGTGAGCCAGCAGAATTTTAAGAGTTAATTACAATTACGAGTATAAGAACCAGCATATTATTCGTTACTATTATTATCATTATGATTATTATCCTTATAATTATTAATTATTATTATTATTACACCTATATATTGTATATATTAATTACCTTTACCTACCTAAGATGATGAGTAAGAGTATAAGGGGATAAAACCAAAATTTATCATCGAATAAATCCAAAATGCAAAATTAATCAAAAGCTGCTGACTTTTTCTTTTCACAAGTTTAAATGTTTCTGGAATCTTTTCGGAAATTGTTTTTTCATTGTTTCATTACCTTATATAATTTTAGTATTCAAGTTTCATTGTTGAAGAAATTTGTTTAACAACAATAAGCAAACGTTAGCATAAATATTCAAGGTCAAGTTCCCCAGGTATCAATTTCCTCCCGGAATAAAACATAATTTCATAATGAGTTAGGTTGAAACCCATGCGATCACCACACACCCAAAATACAATAGAAAATAGCTCTCTCTTACAATACACACAATCAACAATGGCTTATTGCACCAGTCAGTAGGGTTCTTCTCGTCATCTCAAATTATGCCGAACAAAAATACAATATTCATCCTCCTCACCAATTTCCAATGTTCAATATAATATAAAGACTGAAGAAAAGTCAGTCGTGTCAGTCTCCTGGTTTTTAAACAATAGGCACGCGTTGAAATCCCCACGAGGTCCATCACTATTTTACTATTATAAATATCTAGAATATAGAGACGAAAAAGCAAGTAAGCATCCCATCACCCTTTTTTAATCAAAAAAATTCCAGTGGTAGTACATTTTTCTTGGCTGAGGTCACACTTCTTTTATCATCTACTTGTCCTATGCAATGTACGAATAATAATAATACATCTAAGCAAAAATACGAATCAGCCAGCAGGAGGGTTGTATTTTTCTTAAAGTTGAAAGTTGTCCTGCATCATGATGTGGTCTTACGTGGAAGGATTGTGACCCTTCCATAATGTACCTTACTTTTTAAGTTAACCCTACTACCACTTCTTTTCACTGCATTTTTGCAATTCTTTCATTCATTCGTGTGTGTGTATGAATGTATGTGTGCATTAAACAAATTTAAATGGGTTTTTTCTCGTTTTTTAAAAATGCAAGAAGACAAGTTACTAAAAACAGAGGGGGTAGAAAAAATTACTTTTTTTTAATTCAACGGACATAAATTCAGGTTTTAGAAATTATATCCAAATCCAAGTGACAGCATATAATATAATATAGGTTGTCGGTGTATATGCACACTGTAATGCAATGCAATGCATCAAGACAGTTTTTGTCACCCTAGTCTCTCTCTGTCTCCTAACCTGAAATACTTTAGTATAAAATAAATCTTTCCTTTCCGCTCACTGTATCAAATCTAGTAATGGAAATCTGAAATGAAAATAGGATGCAATTTAATAATGAAAAAATAAGGCAAAGATATTGCAACGGTTATTTCTCATGGATTTATTTTCAGTATATCTCCAATCTCAAATCTAGGTCTTTGAAAGTTTCAAAGTATTCTACAGAATTGAATACTCTTCTGACATGCATGCACACAAGATTCCTTTTACTTCATATGTGTATAGTATGTGCTTTATTATTATCGGTGGTAACATTTTATAACATAACACTAGAACGGATCGTACACAGTATGCAAGCTCAAGTTCAAATGTTCAAAAGTTTTATTTCATTTCATACAAATAAATATCATGATGATTCCCACACCTCAAATACACACACAGTAGATTGCTAAGGTTATAAGGTCTCGAGTCTGGATCAAGTCTCTCTCCTTACTTTTACAATTTGAAGCTAAAGGTGTAAGTGTACATGTCTTTAGGGTCTTAATAGCTAAGAATGGGTTTTTATTATAACTTCCAGTTAGTTAGTAGTACCCAACCTGAGTAACACTTATATGGAGAGAGACACTCAGAAAAAAAGTATTGAAAGTTGAAACACACCTGGAAGATCTAAGGATGGATGTTTGAAAGTTGAGAGATGGGAGAAAAAAGTAGAGTTAGAAAAAGCAGCAAAAACTGTACACATTTCTTTACAAAAGGATTTAGATAGATTTATATGTATTATTATTATTATCATCATCATCATTGTAAGAGTGTATATAAACTGTTCCTCTCTCTCCTGTGTCTATACGTAAGTGTGTAAAAAGTTGTTAAGAACATCTTATGAACGAAAAGTTTCAAACTTATACTATACTCTATACATACCAAAGGAGATTCAATCCAGTCAGTCTGATTCATCTAGTAGATTTATATATTTATATTATATAAAGTACGAAGGATCTAAATCTTGAAGTAAAAAAAACTCCAAACTGCCCTTACTGCCCTACCTGGTAACTTCATGGTTACTTGGTACAAAAGAAAGGGTTAATGTTGAATCCTGAATCTTTTTCAATTTTCAATGTGATCTTATGTTGTACTGTAGCAATAGACTGAATTGCCGAACTGATCTTTCTTTTTGATCATTTGATCAGACTTGGGGTGTTTTTTGTTCTCCTTTTTCTATTTATGTCTCTGAGTATTTTTACATCGTGGGAATTTTTATTTTCATCCGCAGCAAGCAATCCACCGATAAAGTAAAGGTCTCACTGTATACTGTACTATACCTTAGAGTAATTGATTGTTTTGTAAGGAGAGAGAATTGAAATCTATAGAGAAGAGTTTTTATACCTACATACACATGAGTAAAGTAAACTAAAGTAAATCTACTACCGGAAAGATACATAGAGATACAATACGATGAAAAAAGGGACAGGGACAGGGACATGACATTATATTATATTATTATATGATATCGGATTGAATACAATCCAAGAGACTTTTCTTTTCGGCGGTTGGCATACCCTGAGAGTTTTTTTTCTTAGTATCGTATAATATAAAAGGAAGGTGCATACAACACAGGAGGGTACTTTGGAAACTTTTTCTGTTGGGAAGTTTTTAAATCCATAAGAACTTTAAAGTTTAAACTTCAAACAGTTAGTCTTTTGTGGATGGGTGAACAAATACAAAACATGCACAACACAGTGCACCTTATATGTATACAGACTGTTATAATATTATAAAGATGAATGAATATTTTTTATTATATTATGCAAATCCTTTATTAAGCATTATGATGATGATGATGATGATCTTGATGGATGATTTAAATACTATATACTATAAAGTTGATCTCATATTAGGTATTAAGTACTGTAGAAGGTATGGCTTAGGTGTCTGATTAACAAACCTTAACCTTCCTTCAGTAAGTTTAGATTGAATCGGACACATTTATAAGGTGCTTATAAATTTATTTGCATATATTTTACTTAACATTTTTTCCCAATCGTGAGAGTCTCTCTTTTACAAAGTTGATGTGAAGCTTGTGAATTCTGGGAGTCTGCTGTCTACTTAGGAGTTACAACTTACAAATAATATTATTACTTGACACATCTGACATGACAGGAGGGCAGCTGTCTAGAGACTCTATATCTATACATGCTACACTGGTGGAAATTTCTTTAGTATAAACATAAAACAAGTAGAAAATAAAATATTACTACTTTATAACAATTTTATGTACGTATTATGATTAAGC